>PVLC010002284.1:0-118198 GCA_004027655.1 Graphiurus murinus | reverse complement strand
CACGTGATGTAATTACACAATCATATCAAGGTCACTCACCAAAGTGAACCTGAGGGGGAGGGAAGGGGAGGGGATTGGGGTGGGAATTGGGGAAAGGGTCAAATGACAACTGTGTGCAAATATGTTGTTAACAATCCGTACGCAACAAAGATGTATGCTATATTGCACGAATTACTACAATAAAAAAATTTAAAAAAAATAAAAATAAAAATAAAAAAAAAAAAGAAAAAATAGGGCTGGGGTATAGCTCAGTGGTAGATTCCCCGTAGATTCAATGCCAACAGAAAAAAAGAGAAAAAAAAATTGGTAACACCAATACTTCTATAGGATTCTGGAAGAGAGTGACCGCAATTTAATAAATTCTACAAACATTTTTATTGTACTAATAGGTTAGGCACTGTACTAGATATTGGAGGTGTTAGCTTGAACTAGCCCACACATCTCAGGTGTCAAAGAACCCAGCATTTGGTGAGAACAATTTATGCATTAGTAATTATAACTGAAGAATAGGATCAGTATAGTTAGAAAAAAATCAAAAGACAGTGTGGAGGAGGATGAAGCAGAAAGAATGGAATGTTCTTCTCATGTTTTATATTCAGGTCTATTTTGACAACATAAATATAGACACAGTGGAGTATAAAGAAATAAGCATGAACTTGAGAACAAGTATGCAGTTAAATCATTTTCTCTCTGGACAATAGTAATGATCTTTGGTCAAGAAATTATAGATAATAACCAGAGGATATTACCTGTATCTTTTCAAAATAAATTATATTGTCCTAAGACTATAGAAGGTGTCAGGACTTGACTGAAATCACTAGTTATAATTTAAGACTATATCATGTAACAGTTGTATAATGTACTGAGATTTTCTTTTAAATTATTTTTGTAGTGGTTGTGAATCTCCTTATTTTCTTCTTTACTCTTGCTTTTAGTTAATTGATTTTAGTGGATTATAAAATTAATGAAACTACTTCTTAACATATTCAGAAAATGTAGAAAAGTTCAAAGAGGGATTCTATGGTTTGAATGTTTTTGCCCTCCTATACTCCTGTGTAGGAAACTTAATTACAAATGCAAGGATGTGCTGGAACACGTGGAGGCTAAGGGAGGCATTTGGATCATGATAGCTCCACCCTCATAGTGGGATGAGTCTATAATAGGATGTCTTTGGGAAGTAGGCTCATCCCCTTCTGCTCTTCTGCCTTGTGAGGAGTGGCAGTCCCCCCCCCCCTTGAAGAATGCAGCATTCAAGGCCCCATGTTGGAATTAGAGCTCAGACCTTTATCAGACACAAAACCAGAAGGCACCTTGATCTTATACTTTCCAGTCTCCAGACTGTGAGGAATAATTTTTCTTTTTATTTGTAAGTCACCCAGTCTCAAATATTCACGAAACAGAGGGAGACAAGAGAGATTAATAATATTTTCTTCAATATTATAAATGGTTACATAGACTGATTTTTATTGGTGGGAGTGTTTATGCTTCTAGTTTACTTAATCAATCCTGTATGATTGAATATTGCTATTTTTTTAAATTTTCTTCACCAACATTATCACTTTTCTTATTTTGGTATTGGAATTGACTCTAGGGACATTCTACCATGGAACTACACTGCCAGCCCTTTTCGTTTTTTTTTTTTTTTTTTTGAAAGAGGATCTCACCGAGTTGCTAAGGGTCTTGATAAATTGCTGAAGTTAGCCTCAAACTTGCGATCTTCCTGTCTCAGCCTCCTAAGTACCAACTAGGATTACAGATGTGTGCCACCAAGCCTGATACATCATCTCTTTTTATAAAATAAGGAAGACTGATATAAACATTATCAATCAAAAAAGAAGAGCCAGTTAGTTACAACCTGTACAAAGAGATACAAACAAATTTCACAAAAATACTTACTGGCATTATATTTGAAATCAAAGTCCATGCCTTGTAATAATTTTGTATTCTACATAATAGCAATTACAAACCTGGTAGCCATGGAATACATGAAATAACTGTTCTCTATGTATGTAGAGATCATTTGATTGTCTAAAATTCATTTAGCAAACTTCAAAAAGAAATATAATGTGATACGAACTATGTTGTAGCCACAGAGCTAAGCATCATTAGAAATTCAAGTGCCCCATGCTTGAAGTCAGCTAATGATTTTTGCTTTGAAATTAAAATAAAATCTATGGGCAATAATGATGGAGCAAGAGTTATTGAGCTCTTTCAGGAATTAGACATTGTAGTTTATATGCCTTATTTACACATTAGAACCTACTATTATACTCAGATAGCAATAAGAAAACCTGAGACTCAGAGAGAATAAGCAAGTCACATGAAGTCACAAATGTACAAAGGGGGTGGGATGCTTGGGATTCTCTCCAACCAAATTTTCCTGTGTCTACTTCTCTCTTGCATTTTATGTTTCACAGCAAATCAAATACCACTACCATTCATTGTAGTCACTTTATTATAAGACCTTGGTTGGTTTTCCTCAAAGAACGTGTGATGCTAAGTTTCCTCCAACTTGCTTGATTATGTTGCCTATTAGCATTACTAAAATGGACCTTCATGAAAGCATGGAGCTTATCTATTGTAATCATTCCTGTATCATCAGCACCTACCTAAATTTCCAAAGTGAAGGATGAGAGGGACTCTGGAACAGCCTGGGAGGTGGTAATAGCCTGGAGCACCATTAGAAAGGAGTGTTGAATAAAAATAAGGGGGCAGCAGGAACACTCAGAAGGGCTTTGAATATTTTTTTTTTTCTGTGAAGGGGTTGGTAAGCCCATAAGTTATGGAATCTGAGTCCTAGAACAATATCTAGTAACTAGTTGGTGATAAATATTATGTGGATAAAAAGAATATGTAGAGTAAGAGGCCTGATTTTTGTCCTTAATGAGCTGATGGCCTTGTCAATTCAAACAGCAGGGTAGGAATTCCTGTTTACTCTCCAGCATGTAAGAAGATTGGGAGTTGCCTCTCCATCCTACTAACATATAAAATGCTGAAAACATGGAGAAGTCAAAAACTATTTTGTCCCAAAACAGAAGTGAGGTCAAATGGCAATCCACTGCCCCCCAAAATTGAGAGACTGAGGCAAATCCAGACTATTAGGACTTAGTATGGCAAAACCAATGCCAGGGCAGGAAGGGCTAGGCTGTCACTGAGGAACTACTGGAGGCTGAGTGAAGATAACTCAAAGAAGAACACTCAAGAATGCAATCCCCACACTTAAGTTTTATCATTTAGAGCTCTGCCAGGCTTTATAGTGAATATCAAGAAAAAAATTCTCTCATGATTCTAGCAGGCAGAGGAAGAAAGGAACCATTTGAAATAAGCTAGAATATTCTTTTCTTCTTAATAAAGTTTGCCCTCAGGTTAAACTACATAGCCAGAATCTAACCTGCCAGGGTTGCATCAGAGAATCAAAACTACCTGGAGGAATGGGAATTCCCATTTCTGATTGGTTCTTGTCTTCTTCAAGGAGAAATGCAAGCCCACTCTAGCCAATGTGTCCTACTTAAGGGATAAGGGGTAAGAAACAGGTGTGATGATCATAGTCCAGACACTGAATAATCATGAGACCAGAGAATGCTTCCCTCACCCCTACATCTTCCAACCACATCACTGAATGCCTGTTTGTGGCAGATCCTTCTACCTGGTACACAGTGGTCCACCATCAAGAAAGTATTAGAAGATATACTGAAAGTCCAAAAATACAGTTTGCAGAAACATAGAAAGCATCAAAATCAGATTCAAGCCAGGCATGGTAGTGCATGCTTGTAATTCCAGTACTTGGGGAGAGCACATGTTTGAGACTAGCTTCAGCAACTTAGTGAGACCTTGTTTCCAAATAAAAAATAAAATAAGTTTGGAAGTATAGCTCAGACATAGAATGTCCCTGAGTTCAAATCCTAGCACCACTAACTAACTAACTAACTAACTAACTAACTAACTAACTAATTAATTAACACCAGATTCAGATATGGAAAGGATATTAGAATTATCCATGTGGGGATTTAAAACAACTATGATTAATATGCCAAAATTTCTAATGGACAACATAGTATATGAGAACAGATGGGTAATAAAAGAAGGGTGATGGAAATTCAAAGAAAGGATGAAAATACATGCTAGACATCAAAAACTAAAATAATGAATGCCTTGATAGGCTTATTAGTAGACTGGGCATTTTGAGGACACTGTATCTTAGCATAAGGACATATCAATAGAAATATGCTGAAGAAACAGAATACCCAGCAATTGTAGGACATCTACCAAAGATGGAACATGTGTATGATGAGAACCATGTGAGGAGAAGAAAAGAGAAAGGAACAGAAGAAATATTTGAAAAGATAATGGTTATGAATTTCCACAAATTTATGTTAGAAACCAAACTACATATCCAGGAAGTTCCGATAATACCATTTAGAATAAATAGGAGAAAACTATATAGGCACATTATTTTCTTTTTTCCCCACTTTGACAAAACTTTATTATTGTTTTCTCTACATGGGTCCCCTATTTTTCTTTTCTTTTCTTTTTTGGCAGTACCGAGGATTGAACCCAGGGATATTCTACCTTCAGGCTACATCCCTATTCCTCTTTTTATTCTTTATTTTTTGAAACAGGGTCTCACTAAGTTGCAGAGGGCCTCACTAAATAGTTGAGACTGGCCACGAACCTGGATCCTCTGGTCTCAGCCTCCCAAGTACTGGGATTACAAGCAGGTGCCACCATGCCTGGTTCCTTATTTTTCATATCAAGTTGTTGCCTATATATTTTATATTTTGTAGTGATTATGAATGGAGTTTTCTTCTATACTTCTCATTTTCAAGCTATAGAAAATTAAGAATAAAAGGAAAATTCTAGAATAAGCCAAAGGGTTGGGAAATCATTGCATTCAATTTCTCCACAAAAAAAAAAAAAGTAAGAAGAGAGTAGAATGACAAAAAAGTGTTTAGTGGAAAATTTAAATTTCTCCTCCTGTGAAATTAGCCTTTAAAAATGAAAAAGAAATAAAGACTTTATCATGCAAATAGACATCTTTGGAATTTGTTGCCAATACTATTGTCTGGCAAGAAATTTTACATAATTTTTTACAAGAGAAGGTAAATGATAAAGTACTTTCATTATCCATGGGGTGATAGAGTGATATTTGATTAGTTGTAAAGTTATATTGAAAACTCTAGGGAAATCGCTTGAAACAGTTTAAAAAGAATTACAAATGATATTCTAAGAAAGGAGAGAAAATGGAAGTACATAAGGTATTCAACAAAAAACACAAAAGGTAGAAAAAGAATGGAATACAAAAATAGAAAAAAGTATAATAAGAAGAAAACAATAACAAATATTCTAGATATCAGCCAACTATCTCAATGATACTGTGCCAATAGTGTAAATGTACCAAGTAAATGGCAAAGATTGTCAGAAAGCAACACTCAACTATATATTTTATACAAGAAACTTACTAAATATAAAGGCCCAGCTGGATGTGGTGGCACATGTCTGTAATCCCACTACTTGGGAGGCTGAGACAGGAAGATGGCAGATTCAAGGACAGCCTCAGAAACTTAGTGAGACTATCAGCAACCTAGTAAGATCCTGTTTCAAGACAAAAACATTTTTTTAAAAAAGAGTGGGAATGTAGCTCATGGGAAAATGCCCCTGTTTAAGCCCCAGTATTTCCCCACACAAACACACTAAGTATAAAGACCCATGTAGATTAAAAGTAGGTGGATGATGAAAGATATAACATGTTAATACTAATAAAAATATTGTAGTTATATTAGTTTCAGACAAAGCAGATGTCACAATAAAAAAAAATCAAGATAAAAGAGTGACATTACATAATAATACAGATGTCAATTCTCCAAGAAGACTTAAAAATCTTTAACTCATATGTACCAAACAACAGAAAATCAAAATATAAGAGGAAAAACCTAGTAGAACTCATGGAGGAAATGATGAATCCACTATAGAGTAGTAGACTTCAGTACCTCTCTATCAGATATGGACAGATCTGGCAGGCAGCAAAAGCAGTAAGAATAGAGTTGAACTCAACAATATCAAGTGGACTTCTATAACTGCTGCATCCAACATAGTAGAATTCACATTCTTCTCAAGTTCATATGAGACATTCTAGGTCATAAAATGTACTTAAGTAATTTTTACAACATTCATAAAATGTCTGCTTTCAGATAAAAACAGAATTAAATGACATTAAAAAGAGAAAGATATCTGGAAAAATTCCAAATACTACATATTAAAGAATGCACTTCTATTCTGCTCCATTGGTCTATGTGTCTATTTTTGTGCCAGTACCATGCTGTTTTTATTACTGTGGCTTGGTAGTAGAGTTTAAAGTCAGGTATTGTGATGCTTCCTGCATGATTTTTATTGCTAAGAACTACTTTGTCTATCCTGGGATTTTGTTTTTCCAGATGAATTTAAGGACTGATTTTTCTATGTCTGTGAGGAGCGTCCTTGGCAATTTCATGGGTATTGCATTGAATTTGTAGATCCGTTTTGGGAGGATGGCCATTTTGATGATATTTATTCTGCCTATCCAAGAGCATGGGAGGTCCTTCCATCTACTAAGGTCTTCATCGATTTCCTTCTTCAGCTTTCTGTAATTTTCCTTATAGAGGTCTTTAATCTCCTTGGTTAGGTTTATCCCTAAGTATTTTGTTTTTCGGGGTGCTATTGTGAGTGGAATTGCTTCCTGGATTTCTTTTTCAGTGGATTTATGGTTGGTATATAGAAAGGCTTCTGATTTTTTAAGATTGATTTTGTATCCGAACACCTTACTGAATTTGTTGATCAGTTCTATGAGTTTTTTGGTTGAGTTTATTGGGTCTTCTAAGTATAGTATCATGTCATCTGCAAAAAGTGATAGTTTTAGTTCTTCTTTCCCTATTTTTACCCTTTGATTTCCTTCTCTTGCCTTATTGCTCTGGCTAGAGTCTCGAGTACTATATTAAACAGAAGAGGTGATAATGGACATCCTTGTCTTGTTCCTGTCTTTAGTGGGAACTCTTGCAGTTTTTCTCCATTTAATATGATGCTGGCTGTAGGCCTATTGTATATTGCCTCAATGATTTTGAGGTATGTTCCTTCTATTCCAATTCTCTGTAGTGCTTTTAGCATGAATGGGTGTTGGATCTTGTCAAATGCTTTTTCAGCATCAATTGAGATGATCATGTGATTTTTGTCTTTGAGTCTGTTTATGTGGTGAATTACGTGTATTGTTTTTCGTATGTTGAACCAGCGTTGCATCCCTGGGATGAACCTGGCTTGGTCATGGTGTATAATTTTCTTGATGTGGTTTTGAATGCGCGTTGCTAATATCTTGAAGACTCAGAAACAGACCCACAGACTTACAGTCAACTGATTTTTGACAAAGGAGCCAAAAGTATACACTGGAAAAAAGATAGCCTCTTTAACAAATGGTGTTGGCAAAACTGGTTAACCATATGCAGGAAAATGGAAATAAACCCCACTTTCTCACCCTGCACAAGAGTCAACTCAAGGTGAATCAAGGACCTGGAAGTCAGACCAGAGACATTGCAGCTACTTGAAGAGGGCATAGGACCAACATTTGAACACATAGGCACAGGTAAAAACTTTCTCAACAAGACCCCAAAAGCACAAGCAGCTCAAAGGAAGATCAATATATGGGATTGCATTAAACTGAAGAGCTTCTGCACAGCAAAGGAAACTATCAAGAACCTCGACAGAGAGCCTACAGAGTGGGAGAAAATTTTTGCCAGTTACACTTCAGATAGAGGTCTAATATCTAGGATACACAAAGAACTCAAGAAAATCGCAACTAAGAAAGCAAATAACCCAATCAAAAAATGGGCAAAGGACCTAAATAGACACTTCATAAAGAAGAAATACAAATGGCCAATAAATGTATGAGGAAATGTTCCACATTATTGGCAATCAGGGAGATGCAAATCAAAACTACCCTGAGATTTCACCTAACTCCAGTCAGAACGGCAATTATAAAAAACACGAACAACAACACCTGCTGGCAAGGATGTGGAGAAGTGGGAACCCTAATACATTGTTGGTGGGATTGCAAACTTGTGCAACCACTGTGGAAAACAGTATGGAGGATCCTCAGACGAATGGGAATGAACCTACCATATGACCCAGCAATTCCACTACTGGGTATATACTCAAAAGAATGGAAACCAAACTATCAGACCAATGCATGTGTATCTATGTTTATAGCGGCTCAATTCACAATAGTCAAACTATGGAAGCAGCCAAGATGTCCATCCACAGATGAATGGATTACAAAACTGTGGTATATATACACAATGGAATTTTACTCAGCCATAAAGAAGAACAAAATCATGTTCTTTGCAGGGAAATGGATGCAACTGGACAACATTATGTTAAGTGAGATTAGCCAGTCACAAAGAGTAAAGAAACATATGTTCTCCCTAATATGCGGATGTTAGGGAGTAGATGGGACATAAGAGGGTCCCCAGATGAAAAAGTAGAGACCCTCAATAAACAAAGAAGTAGACTTAACCGAAGGGAATGGACGGGCGGTGGGGGGAGGAGAGCATCCTAAGGCACATGATGTACTTACACAATTATATCAAGATCACTCACTGAACTGAACTTGAGAGGGAGGGAGGGCGAGGGAGCAGGGTGGGAATTAGGGATAGGGTCAGATGAGAAATGTGTGCACATTTGTCTTTATCAATTTGTACCTAACAAAAATGTATAAATACAAAGCACGAATTATTACAATAAAAAATAAAATAAAATACTTTAGCAAAGAAAACAAAAAACAAACAAACAAACAAAAAGAATGCACTTTAAAATAATACATTGGTCAATGAAGAAAATTCAGAGAAATTATCTATATATATTTGTTTGCTTTAGGGTACCTCCCAGCTACAACTCCAACCCTGTTTTTAAATTTGTATTTAAACAGGATCTCACTAAGTTGCTGGGGGGTCTCGCTAAGTTGTTAAAGCTTGTCTCAAACCTGTTTCAGTCTCCCCAAGTACTGGAATTTCAGGTGCGCACTATCTTGTCTGGCTAAAAATATTTTTAAATAAATGAATTTAAAACATGATTACCAAGATTTGTGGGATGCAGTGAAAGCAGTGCTTAGATGGTAATTTTTAGCATTAAAAATAAGAAATGTCTAAAATCAATAACCTAAGTTTCTACATGAGAAAACTAGAAAAAGAACAGAAAATCAAATCAAAAGCAAGAAGAAAGATAATAAAAATTTGAGCAGAAATCAATAAAGTTGAAAACTAGAAATCAACAGTGAAATTTTAATGAAAGTAAAAGGTAGTTCTTTGAATAGATAAATAAAATTGACAAATTTCTAGCCAGGTTAACTAAGAAGTGAGAGGACACAAATTTCTGACATCAAAAAGGAAACTGGGGCCATCACTACAGATGACATGAATATCAAAAGAAGAATAAAACAATGTTATGAATAACCCCATGCCCACCAATTTGACAAATAATGTGAAATGGATCAATTCCTTGAAAGATACAATCTTCCAACCCCCCCCCACACACACACATAAAAAAAGTAGAAAATCCAAATAGGCCAACTTCTATTAAAGAAATTAAACCAATAATAAAGTTCCCAACAGAAAACACCAGATCCACATGAGTTTACTGGTGAACTTCAATGAATATTTTAGGAAGAAATGATACCAGTTTTGTAGATTCTTTTTCAGAAGATATAACAGAAGGAATTCTGTGAGGCCCCTTGTTCTGTATGGCCAGCATTACCCTAATACTAATCAATGCCAGGCAAAGACATTACAAGGAAAGAAAACAACAAACCAATATCTCAAGAACATGGATGTAAATATATTCAACAAAATGTTAGCAAATTAAATCAAACAATGTATAAGTACTCATATACCATGACCACCTGGGACTTATCCCAAGAAGGTAAGAATGATTTGACATTTAAGAGCTAGCTAATCATGCGCCATCATATAAAGAAGATAATGAAGAAAAGTTTCATGATCATATCAGTAGATGTGGAAACAGCAACTGATAAAATTTGATATGGATTCATATTGAAAACTCTCAGCAAACTAGAAGTAGAAAGGACTATTTCTCAACTTTATGATAAAGAATGTTTATGAAAATCCTGCAGCTAATATACTTAATACAAGAAACTAGAAAAATTCTCTATGATCAGGAACAAGGCAGTTATGTCCCCTCTCACCACTACCTTTCTACACTGTACCAGAAGTCCTACCTAATGTAATAAAACAAGAAAAGGAAATAAATATATATAAAGATTGAGAAGGAAAAATATTATTTATAAGTGATATAATCGGCTATGTAGAAAATCCAAAGAAATCAACAAACTCCTGAAATTAATAAATAATAATAGCAAAGTTTCAGGATGCAAAGTGAATATACAAAAGCCAATCACTTTCCTAAGTGTCAGAAATGAACAGCTGGGTAGAATTTGAAATTAAAAACACAATATTTACAATAACATCCCCCAAATTAGAACACTTAAATATAAATATAATGAAGGTATACAAGATCTATATGAAAAAAAACAGAATGTTTTGGTGAAAAATTTTTTAAAAAGGGGGGGAGAACTCTGAACTATTCCATGCTCATGCATAGAATGACACAATACTGACAAGATGTCATTTCTTACCATTGATCTTTAGGTCAAGACAAGACCTATCAAAATTGCAGCAAGTTATTTTATGGGTATTGACTAAATGATTTTTGATATTTATATGTGGAGGCAAAAGGCTCAGAATTTTCAACACAATATTGAAGGAGAAGAACAAAGTTGGACGACTGACACATGATTTCAAAACTTTCTATAAAGCTATAGTAATCAAGGCAGTGGAGTATTGGCAAAATAATAGATGAATTGATGATTTGAACAGGATGGAGAGCTCAGAAATAGATCCATGTAAATACAGTCACCTGATCTGTGACAAAGGAGCAGAAGCAACACAAATGAGAAAAGATAGTCTTTTTAACAGATGGTGCTAGAATAACTGAACGTATATAAGTGAAAAAATGAATTTAGATAAAGACCTTATATACATTATAAAAATAATTCAAAATATATCTTAGACATGAATGTAAAGTACAAAACTATAAAACTCCTAGAAGGTAACATAGGGTTAAAGGTAGGAGGCCTAGAGATTAGTGATGGTCGGTATAATTGAAATTACAACACCAAAGGCATGATAAAAGGAAAAGAAATAATTGAAATTAAAAACATAATACCTAAGGAAATAATTGATAATTATACTTAATTGAAATTTTAAATCTCTGTTCTTCAAAAGTTTCAAAGATAATAAAAATACAAACTGTAGAGGGAGAAATATTTGCCAAAGACATATCCTATGAAAGACTCTTATCCAAATGATACAAGTAACTCTTAAAAATCAACAATAAGAAAACAATATAACTTAAAAATTAACCAAAGACCTTAACAAGCACTTCACCAAAAAGATATACAGGTGAAAATTAGCATATGAAAAGATGCTGTACATCATAAGTCATCAAGGAAAGGCAAATTGAAACAAGATTATGGTATCACTACGTACCTATTAGAATGGTCAAAATCCAGAACACTAACAACACTGAATGCTGTGAGAATGGGGAACAACAGAAACTTCCATCATTGTTGGTGGGAATGCAAAAATGGAAGATATTTTGGTGATTACTTACAAAACAAACACACAATTACTGTACAACCTAGTCATTGGGCCCCTTGGCACTTACACACAGAAGTTGAAAACTATTGTGAATCTGTATACCTATCTGGAATATAAAAAACTGTGGAGACAATAAAAAGCTCTTTGGTTGCCAAATTAAAAGAAGGGATGGATTATTGGGTAGAACACAGAGAATTTCAGGGGGAGGGGGCAGTAAAAGAACTCTGTATAATGCAATGGTGGATACATATCATTATACACTTGTCAAAGCCTATAGAATATCCCCACTAAAAGTGAACCCCAATGTAAAATATGGACTTCATAAAATTACATGTTGATGAATGTTTATCAGTCTAAAAGATAGATTACTCAGGCAGGAGATCTTCACAGTGGGGGAACCCATGAAGGCATGGGGTCAGGGGATGTATGCGAAATCTCTATACCTTCTTTTTACCCAATTCAGCTGTATACTTAAACCAGCTCCAGGAATTAAATATACTTAAAAAAGGATATGCACAAAAGATATATTTGACAAATATAATTTTTTTTCAGAGTTTCTAAGAACAGCAGTTCTATGAAAACAAAGGAGGATACAGTTCACACTTACCTGTGGGCGGTTAGAGATGGACTCGGGCAAAAACCAAGATTAAACCGGGCCTCAGACATATAAATTGTTTGCAAAAGTATCTTTAACTTTGTCCCAGTCTTTTAAACCTAGCCCTGGTGATTCGAGAAATGAAAGTGAGCCCCTTCAAAGGGAGAGCTGGGAAACCCCATTGCCTTGATAAAAACACATCAAATGAGATGCTAACACTCCACATTGATCACACTCAGAAAGTCTGACTGAAGATGTTTATCCTAATCCTCCAATCCAGACACTTCCTGAGATATGGTCAGGAGGGCTAATTACTCCAATACATAAAAACGGAAATGCTCTCAACCCAAACAGCCAGAGAGATCTACATTAGCAGCAACAGCAGTAAACCCTGACGCCGCATCCTTGGTGAAAGAATAAAGCGATGTCGGACCAGTGACAGCAACATCCATAAAATCCAAATTGGATTCCTCCCTTGAAAATGAGCCACAGACTTCATCTCTCCCCCGATTGCTGCATATTAACAAACATGTAAAAAAAAAAAAAAAAAATCCAACCGGGAGAAAAGATTTTCCTTGCTTTATTAGACTTTAAAATCACCCTGGACTCAATCTGGCACTTGAAGTGAATCCATGACTGCCACAAAGGGAATGGATGGAAAAACAAATGACGTACTTAAGTTCCAGTATCAATCCATCAATTGAAGGATGGAAATAAGCATAAATGGATGCCTTCAAGCGGGAAAGTGAGACAAGGACACACATCTCATAGCTTAATAGATGCTAGGATGAGTTACTTCCAGGGTTGGAGCTGTGCCCAAGCTCAGGGCCTCTGATAAACCAAAGAAAAACTGCCTATCAAGACACCACACTGGGCTGGATTTCTTTGCAACATTTAGATCATTCACGTGGGAGCTAAAATAAGAGAGGTTAGTCACACATTAGTAACCCAGCTCTCTAGATCCAGATGTGGAGCAGTTCTTAGACTATTTTATTAATGGTATAATAGAGTAATGATTGATAATAAAATACAATTTGGAAAACAGCATGCCTGGTTGATCAGTAAAATGTGAATGACAAAAAAAAAAAAGATTGCAATGTACTAAATTCAATGAACTCTTTTTTAGGGTAGGTACCTGAAATATATGACATGTCTCTAGCTTTAAAAGAACATATAGTATGTTAGGAAATTAAAATATAGGTTAGAAAACACCTCTTAACAATCTTCTTGATCTTCTTAACAAGCAAACCTTTGATATTCCCAAAGGATGCTTCCAAAGCCCTTCTCCAAACCAAGGATACTACTGGAACCTACATAGTTGCCCAATTCCCTTCAACTTAATCCTCTGACATACAGTATCCTAAACTCAAAGTTGCACTAGTTCTGCATGGAACCACCATGAAACCAACCATGACATCATTGATATACCAAAACTTCTTATTCATTTCCCTTAATGCTCTATAATTTGAAGAAGAGCTTTAAAAAATAGAAGCTAGGATATAGTCATTCTAGGTTTATGCATTCTACCACTTGTTGTTGTCGCCTTGTGATCAATGCCTACGTTAGTATATGAACAGATTTACATGGAATAAGAATGCAAGCACTGCCTCACACAGGGCCTGATAGTCAATGATGGGTTTGATTTTCTCAGGGCAAATCAACCTAAGACAGGGCTCCTTGAATGACTCATGGAGACCCCATATTGACATGTAAATTAACAGGTAAATTAGGTCATATTCCAAGGAAGGATTAAATACATTTAAAGATAAAGGACAAGAAAGGGCAAAGTTCAGCCAGGCATAGTGGCGCATGCTTGTAATCCCAGTACTTGGGAGGCTCAGACAAGAGGATCGCAGGTTCAAAACCAGCCTCAGCAACTATGCAAGACTTTCAGCAATCTAGTGAGATCCTATTTCCAAATAAGAAATAAAATAATAAAATCAGACTAGGGATGTATCTTAGGGGTAGAATGACTCTGGGTTCAATTTCCAGTAACAAACAAACAAAAAAAAGTGAAGACCAAAAGGATAGTGTGTTCAGAAAGAAGACAATGGGGGTGAGATGAACTAAAAAATGTGCACAGAGGCTGAACTTTCAGGATTTTTAAGTTAGAGTAAGGAGTGATGAAAGAAGCCAAAGGAAGAGTTTACACAGAGGAATTGCATAATCCTGACTCAGGATTTTAATGAGTCACTCTTGGTCCCCTACTGAAACTACACTGCAGTGGGGCAGAAGAGAAAGAATAGAGCCAGTGGTAAATAGACCTATGCAGGATATGTTCTAAATGAAGAATACAGGAATCAAACATCATCGAAAACTACTTCAGAATCCTCAAACATTAAGTCAAGTTTAACACATGGTACATGGGGGTTCACCCTTTAGAAAGGTATCTGAATCGCACTAGTCCAGAAAAAAAAAATATATATATATATATACTATATATATATGAATAATTTTGTGTGTATATATACTATATATTGATGAATAATTTTGTGTACATATATATACACAAAATTATTCATCACTTTCAAGGTTAAAAAAGGAAAACAAAAACTAAGCAGGAGATTTTTAGATGTTCATCAATAGGAAGATATTTAGATAACTTATGATAAAATATTACATAGTTATTGCAAACATTGTTTATATTTACTGACAAGAAAGTATGTCAATGATGCATTATTAGGTGAAAAGAAAGATTAAATGACAGTTTATATACTATTTAAAAATTAGATGTATTCAAATATGTGCATAGATCAAAAGGTAAAACAAAATTCACACAACTATTTCTTTTTGACTTTTTATGAGAAAAATTTACCTTTATCATTTAAAAATATCAACAATAAATACATTTTCATTGGAAGAAATATATATATATATATTCAGTTATTACATTAATACTTGCGCAGCCCATGGTTTTGTTTGAATGACTTATGCAGAATTTTGGATATTAAGATGTCAATTCTTTTGTCAATTTAAGTCTTCAAATTGTCCATGTCTCTGCAAAATTATTAATTTGTCAACTACCAATAATGCCTTGAAAATTATCCTTTAAAAACACAAGCAGCAACAAACCCCCCATAAGATGCTAATAGTAATAAATGAACACTCAATTTTTATTTCTTCACTATAATTTCTTCTATTTTCATCGATGGAGTTTTCACAAAATGGGGTCACCATAAATTCTAACCTGTGGACTTTTATCCAGTAGCCTAGATCTACCCTATAACTAACTTTGCCTCTTTGGCAGTTCCAAATCGCAGACAATCCTCCTGGCCACAAGTCTTCATGGAATTTAATGTTTTAGTGATTATCAACATAAATTTATCAAGGATTATAATTTTATTTTGTTAAATTTTAAGGTGAATATATACTTTGGCTAAAATTATTATGATAATAATTTAATATATTATAGCAATTGTTTTATTAGATTTTATTCATTCATTTGAGTATTTTTCTTCCCTCCATCTATTTATTCCTTCATTTTTTGCTGATTTCTCCTTTCTTATTTATTAATTTTGCTAATTAATATATTTATTTGATAAGCAGCTTTTGAATCGTACAAAATGCCAGACATTCATCAATGCTAATGATTAAAAATGAGTATAACAGAAAAGGACTCCTTAAGGAACCTAGAACCTAATGTAAAAGATAGAAATATAAAGATTTAAGAGTGATGATGGTGTGTTCTTAGTGCGGACAGATTTTTAAACAGATAAATAGAAAATCTAAGATAATAATAATTTCTCCTTTGTGGACCTACATTCTAGGTCTTTAGACCTATGGTTAATAGTCTCTGGATTAAAGGAATTGGTACAAAAATTTGAGAAGCTCTATTGGGATGCATTCTACACGGTGTCTGAGAAGCTAGATGACAACACCCAGGCAGAGGCATGACATGGGCCAGGGCAGTGGAGGAAGGAGGACATTAAGGCAGGACCATAGCTGGGCATAGGCAGAGTGCTGAGAAACAGCCTGGCATCTACAGGACATTAGAGGAATAAGGAGAGGGAGGGGGAGCATGGGAGAAACCACTCCCAAGGCTGGACACAGCTCCTTGGAAACATTTGGGGATCATTTTTTTTTTCTACAAGTTCTCCTGTGCATGCCAAGAATCTCTGTCCTACTGCTATGGCCCACCTACCTGGAGAGTCACTTGGAATATCTTGTAACTGCGTGATGTTTTGATTATTATTCTTAACCTGTCAAAGAAACCATTTAGACCTGGAGATTTATGGAGCAGGACCTAAGCATACTGCTCTTAGGGATTAAACCTCAATCTCAGATGTAAGCAAGTCAATTTCATCCTTTAGAAACTATTTCTCTGTCTGTCTTTTGGCCTAATTACCTAATAAGATGCATATCAGGTTTTGCTTTACAGGCTTTAGATCCTTCTCTCTCTCTCTCTTTTTTTTTTAAGACATGAAAAGAGTATATTTTTGAGTTATCTAGAGCTCAGAAATAACTGGGGCCAGATTGTAAAATTATAAGTGCTTTGTTAAACTGTGATAAGATGTTATTTTATTTTATTTTATTTTATTTTTTGCAGTACTGGGAGTTGAACTCAGCGGCATTCTACCTCCGAGCTATACCCCCAGCCCTATTTTTTATTCTTTATTTTGAAACCGAGTCTCACTAAGTTGCGGGGTGTCTCACTAGGTGATGAGGCTGGCCTCGAACTCAGATCCTCCGGTCTCAGCCTCCCAAATGCTGGGATTACAAGTGTGCGCCACCACACCCAGCTTGATGTTATTTAGATACTGAATTCTTCTGAAAATCTCCTTAATATAAATCTAGACATCTCCCAAGTTACAGTCTTTCATATTTCAAAAAAATACACACACACACACACACACACACACACACACACACACACACACACAAACTGCCTGGGAAACTAATTTAAAATGGTGATTCTCTCCCCTCACTCCCATTGATTTCATATTCATCAGATCTTGGGTGAGGCCCTGAAATTTGAATTATTAGCCAACTTCTCAATTGTCTCTGATGAACATGGCCTATGGATAGTACTTTCAAAATATTAACATAATTGAGAACTAAACTTCATTTAAAAGTTCTTAAAGTCTTCTTAGTTATTTGGTATCCTAACAATAAATTGACCTTAAGGGGTGGAGTTGACCACCTCTAACAGGCACCAAATATACTATGGACTAAATTGTACCTTCTCCAAATTTTTACTCTCAATGGGACCACATTTGAAAATAGAGTCTTTAAAGTTAATTTAATTGTGCTTATAAGAAAAGGAAGAGACACCAGGAGTGTTTCTGCACAGATTAAAGGCCACATCAGGATGTAGCAACACAAGAAGAAAGCCTCACTAGAAACCATTCCTACAGAACCTTGACCCTGGGCTTCTAGCCTCCAGAACTATGAGAAAATATCTGTTGTTTAAACTACCAGCTCATCATATTCTGTTATGGAAGCCCTTGCAGACTGAAACAGCAGCCTAAAACATTTTTAAAAGTGGCGAGTGGTAGATGAGGTCAATATCACGGTTCTCATCTTGATGAAAATATTTCTGCTGGAACCTGGATTCTACCATTATAGAAAGAAAATCAATGTCTAATGGCATCCACTTCTGACAAGAGAATTATTCATACTGGCTAAAGCCAGTGCTCTGATTTTTTTTTTTTTTTCTCAAATAGGTATTGTCAATGATTGAGTCTCTGCCTTCTTTTTCTTGCTTCATGGTTCAATAGTTCTTCCTCCAGTGGACTCATTCTTTCTTTAACTTTCTTATTTCCTACAGCAATCAACATGTTCCAGTTTGGTCTTATTGATCAGAGATACTCTGTAGTTTTCTAAGAATACTTGGCATGTTTCTATTCAACAATAGTCTATATTATTTGCACAGATCAATTTGCAGAGAAATATCTCATTTCTGTATGTGTTGGTTAGACAGGAGCTCAAGATGAAGAGTTTGGCTACCATGTATCCTTCAAAGTGAGTTTTCCTCCACAGAGGTTTCAAGGAATTGGAAATTTCAAAGGGGAATGAATGATGAAGGAAAATATTGTTTTTTAGAAAATTAGTGGCAGGTAAAGAAAATATTTTTTTTCAGTAGACAGAATAGTTTATTAAGAGACAAACTTTATCTCATGACCACAATGAATAACTGAGCATATACACTTATTAAAATTGATGTACTTACATCTCTATGATGCGATTCAATGGTTCAATGTCCTCTTCTGAATTCTGAATATTTTCCCCTAGTCACTCTTAAATTGTAAGTATCTATTATAAATAAGTTAGTTTTAAGTAAGCTGTTTCTAAAAGCCCGAGGAAGTATATTTTTCACATTTCTTTTTATTTGCTGTGGTAAAAAAAGGAAACCTCTGTCTCAGTCACCGTGATTATTAAGTCATTTCTCCCCAGGTTTCCAGGGACTCTCTGCTAACTAATTTCCATTTTCAGTTGCTGATGACTATGTTCATTCAACTAGAGTGATGGAGTTTCTTTTCATTGGTTTTAAAATAGGGTCTTTATGGAAAGTTTCTGCATATCACTGTTGAAGATGCAGTGTGACATTTGTTTTAGTTAAAAGTTTCATTTGACATAAGAGGGTCTCCAGATGAAAAAAGGAGAAATCCTTGATAAGCAAAGAAGTTAACTTAACTGAAGGGATGAACAGGGTGGGCGGGGGGAGAGGAGGGAGGCACACCCTAATGCACATGATGTACTTTCACAAATATATCAAAGGCAATCACTAAACTTAACTTGAGAAGGAGGGAGGGCAAGGGGGTGGGGTGGGAATTGGGGAAGGGGTTAAATGAAAAATGTGTGCATATATGCCTTTATCAGCTTGTACCTAACAAAGATGTATGACTGCAATGCACCAATTATTATAAAAAATAAAAAAATATATAAAAAAGTTTCATTTGGGTTATATGTGACTGGGCATGCCAAGATGGCAAGTTCTACCCTGAATTCCATGAGTTTATTACTGAAGTAATTTAGTCTTCAAGTATCATACAGGGTGAAAAGAAAATAATACCTATTGTTGGTAAGTGTTATTTCTCTCTGCCAAGTATTTTGTGCAAATTACCTTGTAATAGTATACCCATTTTCCAGATGAATAAATTGAAGATTGACAGGTAAAACATACTAACATGGGTATAGAATGATACAAAGAGAAGTATATCCTCTTTCTATATTAGGAAATGAGAATGCCAGTCTTGGATACCAGACCTGTCTGAAATAATTCTGGGTGATCAGTTAGTCTTTATTTTCCAGGGCTTTCCAACTTAGCATGAGTATTGCTTCCTATTGGTCCTGGAGAAAGTAAGCCATTTGGTCATCTTACCAAATCCTAGACAGTACCCTCTTTTGGTCCCTACTATGACTTTATCTGTATGTTTGTTAGTCAAATATTTTCGAAGACAATATTAGTATAACATGCACAATATTTTAGAGTGTTACTCAATGCTTTTGCTTCTGTGTTGCTTATGCATGGTAGTGTTTCTTACAGTCTGTCAGCCCACCACTGTCTGCACATTGCTTCCCAGGTAGAGTGGACAGGGAATAGAGTTGTTTCTTTGCTTGATTCAAGTTTAGTTCCTCTAACCAGTGGGAAGACCTTTAATAAGAACAATAAATTTGGTGCCTACATGAAGATGCATAAATAGGAATTTCCATGCCTGAAAGTGATTATTATAATGATGATTGCTAAAAATGTGCTTGGTACTTACTCCATCACAGACATTTGCTACAAATTCCATGAGTTGTGGTAATCTTTATTTTACCTGTGGGAAAACTTAGCACAGAGAGAATGGGTAAATTTTCCAAATTCAGACCTAGGCAGATCCAATATTCAACTTCAAGCAATCTGGCTCTAGACCATGTGCTGTTAAGCACTGTGTCCTCTTGAATACAAAATGTCTACTCTGGTTGCAGAGAAGAAGGCCAATTAGAAGGGAAAGAATAAGAAATTAAATGGCAGTAGTTCCTTGAAAGAAGGCTCAAAAGCTTTTCAGCCATTCATTGGCTAAACCTTGGAAAGAACAAATAAGAAAATGAAGAAACAGTTGGAAGAAATCTGAGAGAAGAGTGGATTTGTGCCTCATTCCCAAGAACACCTGAGGTGGGAAAAGTCCCAGAGTTGAAATCACCTTGTGGTTATCTGAATTACCTCCAGAGATAAAAGTGATTAGATAAGTCTAGTTCAGCTGCATGAGACAAAAAACCCAAATCATGAAAACTGAGATAATTTTATTTTTTGCTTAGGAAGTCCTGTTAGAGTAAATTCATGATTGTCGGGCCACAAATTATCATGTTTGCCATGTTATACAATGGCTGCATCAGGAAGGAGATGAGAAAGTAGGGCAAAATAATATGCCCTCATTTAGAGTCCTACCCAACAACGTCCACTTATATCTCACAATCCAGAGCTTATTCACATTGCCACATTTGGTTGCAGGAATGGAAAGAAATTTTTATTAGGCACATGGTTACCCCTAAAAATAAAATACAAGTTTTTCAAGATAAGGAGAGAATGGGTATTGTGTAGAACTGGTAGTATCAAGAAGCTGTCCCATGTAAAAACAGTGAATAAAACCATTAACTGAAGAAATCTAATGATCCAAGAGTTGCAGACGAGGTGAAGGAATTCACAGTTTCTAGGAAACACCATGATCCAGTAATATTAGAGGGATTCCTGAATGCCAGACAGCCCAAAATTAGCTTAAGAACATTAAGATCCATAGTACCTTGAGACTACCAGGAGGCACAATGTAACAAAAATCTACATGAGTGATGAAAATAAGCACACTGAGAAGCTATCATCTCTAAAGCACAATACTATTTAATTCATTTCATATTCAAACACCTCTAAGTCCCATAGAACCAGACATGATCCTGGAGAAGGGAATGGGTGCCTAGCTGTACTGAAATTTAGTTCGTTCTTCCACAACAGAATGGGGCAGGGACATTTATTTAAGAATGAAATTGTATTTCTTCCACAAATAAAATTATAGACTGAGACTTATAAAAGCTGCATATGTAAGTGAAAAGAAAGATGCGTCATTACATAGATCCCTCTAGGAACAAAATTATGTTTGGAGCCCAATGAATATTTTTATGGTACCCTTTGATACCATTTGATTATATCAGTCTCTGTAGACTATGCAGAATCTCAGACCTTGTTTTGCTGTAAGTACTTTAGCACGTAAATAAACAATTTCATTGTGAATTTGAACCCATTTCCTTAAATTCAGCTTATTTGATTGCTAGGGATGGCATAACAAAGATACTGGATAACTTAGACACCAGAAATTTATTTTCACATAATTCTGGAAGCTAGAAATTCTAGATCAAGGTGTGAATAGGGTTGATTTATTCTTTTTTAAAATTTATTGAATTTTATTGGTGTGTTATAAAGGGTTCATTGTGCTGTATTCGTGGTTTCCTCTGAGGCCCGTCTCCTTGGTTTGTAGATGGCCATCTTCTCCCCGTGTCTTTACACGGTGTCTCCTCTGTGTTTCATTCCCCTAATCTCCTCTCATAAAGACATTAGTTATATTGGATTATGACCCATCTCAAGGCCTCATTTTAACTTAATTACTTCTATAAAGACCCATCTCAAACCAGGTGTGGCGGCACACACCTGTAATCTCAGAACTTGGGAGGCTGAGACAGGAGAATCGCAGGTTCGAGGACAGCCTCTACAAGTGGTGAGACTCATCAACCTAGTGAGACTCTGTTTCCAAATAAGTAATAAAATAGGGCTTGGGTGTAGCTCGAAGGAAGAATGCCTCTGGGCTGGGTTCAATCCCCAGTACTACCAAAAATTAAAAAATAAAAAGACCCATTTCCCATTATATATTCTGAGATACTGGGGGTTAGAACTTCAACATACTAATTTGTGTGGGGGGGGGGCGGTGGATTCAGTTCAAGACATCAATTTTGCACCAAAGTGATCCGTGCACATTGCACTGCTTAGTGTCGTTTCACGAACATGAAAGCCCCTGATTATTATTATCACCAAGGACCACTGATCAAACAGCCTCTATGTGCCATACTCTCCACTAGGAACTGTAAGATCTGAATACCCAGCACTGTGCAGGAGCTTTTCATTAACTGAGTGTTCTGGATATAGATATGCTGCACAAGGCAATCTACTCTACTTGTTCTCTTATTGAAATTTATCCTTCCACAGAGGCGGAGATAGATCCAAATACTTAAATTATAAATGAGCCCAATGCCTTAAACATAGGAAGGACGTGATGAATATACATGATGCGAATAGATGTGAGAATAAAATATTACTGTTAAAATCCCCTGTGCTTAAAGCAAGCTTATGATATTTTGTGGTCGTGTAACCCTGGTTACTCATGTAACATCTCTTTAGAATGGGGATAATAATTATTTACAAAGCTCTGTTTAATAACATGACATATGATAACAGCAATTATCTAGCTCTAATCATGCTGCATAGTACTTATTTTTAGAAATCACAATAATATTAATTTTATGCACCCTCTATTATCTCCATTCATGTTCGTTTCACTCATGAACATACCCCCATATATCAGAGAGTCTTGAATAGCTATCTCTGCTAGTACTATTATTTTTTATGGTAGAGTTAAAGGGCACAAGAATGCTCTTTCATTAGAATCTGCAATACTCACAAACGTCTATGTGCTGTATTGTACGTGTCCAGTGAATTTAGAAGAAACAGGGAAGAACTTTCTCCTGAACTATTAGTAATATATATGTACACATTTTTTGAGCTGCTCAAAATACCAAGATATTATTAGGGTAGAGAGTGGGGCAGAGGGTCTATACATAAATAAATATTAAAAAGATTTTGTATCAGTTGGAGTTAGGTCAGGCTATGCTGCAGAAACAAAATAATCCAAAATCTCAGTGGCCAAATAAAATTGATTTCTCATTCCCACTATATGTCCAACATAGACTGGCAGGACATAGACCCGCTAATCATTCAGGGATCAAAGACAACAAAGGCTTTCCCATGGCATACACATCTGCTGGCAGAAGTAGAATCTAGTAGTAAATTGCATGAACTGCACATTGAATTTTAGAGCTTCTTGCAGGTGACATAGGTCATTTCTGCTCACGTCTACTGGGTTAAAGCAAGTCACATGGCCATGTTTACTCTTGCCTCATGCTTGAAAAGAGGAGAGAGAATAGTATTTGGTGAGCAACAATAATAATACCTATCACTTATTAATTCATTTAATTCTTTCCACATCATGAAAGACTACCTAGAGTCAAGAAATGTTCCAAGCACTGTGGATGTAGGGGCAAGTAGATATGTCTCTGCCCTCATAAACCTTGTGTTCTAAATGTTCACATCGTATGTCATGGAAATGCATGTGATGGAGAATTTCAAAGCAAGAAAGGTGGGTAGAAATGGTCTGGGGTGGAGTGAAAAGGAGCCTGTGTAGTAGTCTTACCAAACATCAAGGTAATTGTGCTTGGAACCTAGTTAGAAACAAAGAGAAGCAGGAGATGCAAGGTAATGGGGAGGGAGAAAAGCTTATCCCATAGGACATGCTACATCATTAGAAAGACTATTCTAATGAGTGAGACAGTGTTGTAAAGAAATGGACACATAATCAAATTTATACTTTAAAGGTTCCAGACTGGGGAAGAAACCAAGGCAGAAGCAGAGAGACCAGTTAGAATCTCCCTACTGAAGTGGGAAAGGATAGGTGCTTGGATCAAAGTAGTTTTGTTTGTAAGTGGGAATGAGTGAAAACAAACCCATGTCATATTCCAGCATCTCAAGACACCCTTTTATTCTTTGGTGGCAGACCTTCCAATCCATTTTTTATTCTATTATACATACCAGTTATTTCATTTTTCAATAAAGGTTTCCAATGTACCTACTTTGTACTGGAGACTATAGCAAATACTAGAATTATAGACACAAACAATTGAGATACTGGCCAACTAACTGCAAATGTGAACCATGGTGTTACCAAAGTGAATACCAAGAGTTCTGTGGGAGTTTACAATGGTGTCTGGGTAATAAAAAAAAAAGAATGCATACGTACAGTGTTTGCAAACTCATAGAAAGAAAGTTTATATTAGGACTTGGCAAACTATAATTTGTGTGCCAACAGCATTTTTTGAAAATAAATTCTTATTGGAACATAGCTCTGTCTATTCTTTTAAGTATAATGCATAGGTACTTTCTTACTACAATGAGAGACTTGGATAGTTGTGATAAAACAAACCTATAATAATTAGTATGTGGTTCTTTAAAAAAAAAAAGCCAACTTCCGATTTATATATTGGCTAATAATTAACCAAAAAATAATTGTATTTTAAATGTGAGTGACCACCCAAAACTGTTCTTGCTATTTCTATCTCATAAGTGTGGAATTGACAACACAATCCCTAGCTGATTGGTGTGTGAAGTCAAGCCTAGCAAATAAAGACGTTACTTTATGCTGGCCTGAAGAACCACATTAGTCTTGTTGAATTATTTTTGTCCAAGGCTAAAAGAGCCATTCCCAACATGTGGCACTTGGTCTATCCCTCATTTGAAACAGTAAGTGAGAAAAAACAGCACGGAGACTCTCTCTAGACCCAAGTGTTGATTTATTGACTCTGGCAACTCTTGAGCTCATGTTTACCTTGTCATGACAATAAAGTTATTAAAATTGAAGTTGAATCAAATTGACAGACACCAAGAACTATTGCTAAACTGGCCCAAGTACATTTTTTATTTATAGGATTCAGCATAGTGTATTATATTGGCATTTAATGAAGGCCAAAAACAATCCCCAAGCCAAGAAACAACCTAGAACAGAACAGCAAATTGGCCAGCAGTTGTCTACCCATCAGGGTTTTGCATAGAATGCAGCATGAATGGTGCCCCTTGGAGATGGCAGTGCAAGGGCACAGTGACTATCAGTCTTGAGAAAAGAACAATTCCCTCCAAAATAGAAGAACATCTGTAAACCTCATGCCTAAATCTAGGGCATTTAAGGAAATGTCAGTGGTCCAAAATTCCTTTCCATTATTTTCATATTTTCAAGAATGAAATCCTCTTATTCTTCCCATACAAGTTTATATTTTTGTGTCATTATTCAAATGTTTAAATTTGTGACAATTTTAACTCCCTTATAGTATCCCACTATACCTGTTGATCACTCACCAGCATATGGATTGATTAAACAAGTAATGAGGATGGGAGGAAAGGCCATTTGTCGTTCAAGAAGACATAACCTAAAAAGGGAAAGAGCATACATTCTAAAACATTTTGCAAAGCACACAATAACCCACATAGTATGTGTACATGTGTGCACACAAACACATACAGACACACACATACACACACGTGTTTGTAAACAGTATAAGGATGTGGGGTTTCCTGATAGTTGGTGCTTTTGCTGATAAGGTTGCTCAGAGGGGATTAGAAGAGAGTTTTGAATGACATTTGGAAGGAAGGAAATCATGATATTTGCAAGATACTTTTGTCAAGAGTTGGTCAAGGATGGTCCAATCTGTCTTGCTGGGTGTTTTTGTAAAAGAAATTTTACTGGATCACATCCATGCTGATTTGCATATGTATTGTCTACAGCTGTTTCTATGCAACAGTGAGAGAACTGAGTAGCTGTAGTAGAGGTGGCATACTCTGCAAATCTAAACAATTATTATCTCGCTGTTAAAAAGATGCTTGCTGACCCTGTCTTATAGGAGTAAAACTCTAGAGGCAAGGGTGCTGACTAGCAAGACTATTTCAATAGCAAAGTGATCGGGAAATTGATATGCCTAGCTATCTGTTTTTCTTACATTATTTCTGGACTAAAGATGGATATCTGTTAAAATTAACATATAGGATGGTAATCACATAACTGCTTGGGTTTTGACTTTCTGATTTGAGGAGTAACAAAGGTATCATCCACCCACATGTCTTTGAGAAGAACATAACGGGAAAGCCCCTCTCCTATGAAGGGTGGCAGGGTTATGACATATGGCCCTGGGTCAGCCTTGCCACTGTTACCGAGTTGTGAATCTCATGCTATGACTGCAGAATCAGGGTTCACTTATTTAAATACTAATAGCTTTTCCAAATGCTTTAGCACCTTCTTGCGAATGAGGAACTAAATTGTTGTTTTGCATCATTCCTCAGAATTTTACTTCTGATTTTTCAATTTAGCCTAAATGTAAACTGGAGTTGTAATCCATGAAGGTGTCATTACAAAGGTAAAAGGGAATATAGGAGACTTTGCATTACTCAAAATATATCTTGGGTAATGAAACTGACCAAATTATGCTATGTGCATGTACAAATATGCAAAACAAATTCCAGTATTATGTTAAATCAAAACACACCAATGAAAAAAACTTTAAAAATATATGTCCTAAAACAACTTAGAACTTAATGGGAGCAGAAAAGTCATATCTTGAACATTGTTTTTTTTTTTTAAATTTTTTTCAAATTTAAGGAAAAAAAATCTTTTAGATAATGACATTATCCACAAAAATATTCTAAGTGCCACATGTTGTCCAGCTGTGAAACTTGTCTTACCTCATGTATAATGCACCAAATACCAAGCTGTAGAATTTAAAGTAATTTTAAGAATTATGGGTGTAAATGACCACATTTCCCCTTAAAGGGAGTACTAAAATGAAACTCATGCAAATATGCAGTAGACATTTATACTCTTATATTCTAATTCTCCAATCTCTATCTAGGCTCTGAAACATGCTTCACATTTCCAAATTCTTTCACACCTCTGGATTTATTCCATAATCTAGGCTGGAAGACAGGGTGAAAGTATTTGTTCTCAGTTTTTGCTAGAAGAAAAACAGGCTCAGCCATGCAAAGACCTCTCTAAGACAAACCTCAGTTGCCAGTAATGCCCAGGTTTTCAGCGATGATTCTTAGCTTCTCCGGAAGGAAAGCTTCATATTGTATAAAAACTTTTCTGCAAACATTTAACTTCATTATATGTCTGTGTGTGTGTATGTGTATGTGTGTGTGTGCGTGTCCTTGTGTGCATATGTATGTATTTGTGTATCTATCTCTCTAGTGAGAAAGAAAGCTATAGAAATTATATTGCTGTCTGTTACGCTAATGGTTATTGCTCAGTGTCCTTTAGGAGGGAATTTCATGGGTCATGCTTCTCTTCTGCAGTCACAGCAGATGTAGGACTCAATGCTTATGTCAAGAAGGATGCTACAAGTCCCTCAGTTCATGGCAACTTCAACTCTCGAAAATGGAGGAGTCTGGTTAATATCTCCAGAGGCCCACGGGGAGTGTCACGCTCCATAAAATTACTTATGCATTTATATACAGTGCGTGATCATCTCCTGGCAAGGGGACACAAGTTAAGCACCTTCTATATGCAGCAGGGAAAACCCCTTCGGCAAGAAAGTCTATCCATTGGCATGCACAAATTATACTAGCTTTAGTTTTACTATGTCAAAAGGACCATTCACCATGCTTAATGAGAGGCATTGGATTAATGCTAGCTGTTTGCAGCTGGGAGGGAATGTTCAGATGCTTGGAAAAACAAGGCACCTGGAGGGTGCAGTGAAGGTCATTTACTCACATTGAAAAATCAATTATTTTCATGGCTGCAAATAGAGTCTCCAGTGTGCAAATGGTGTGTGTGTGTGTGTGTGTGTGTGTGTGTGTGTATGTGTGTGTCTCTGCATGTGTGTTGAATACACACAAATATTTTAGGCACTTGTATTGCCACTCATTTTTAATTTATGATGCTAGGAGAACAACACTCTCTTGCCACCTGTGACCAGACAATCCTTCAAGTAGCCTTTTTCTCCCTTAAAGAGGAAGTCAGGAGAATATGGCGTATCTGGATGTAGCCCCAGGACTCCCACTTTGGGTGTCAACTTGATTTCTTCTCATTAATTATTAATTTTTATACAATTATTGTGGAATGCATTCAATCAGCAACTAAGATGAATCGAACAGCAAGATATCAATTTTATGTTCAAGGTATTCTAAATTTTAGAGAATCAAAGAATATAGAAGATTCTCTTTTCTTAGTTAAGCAACATTTTTTAAAACACCCATTTAGGGGAATTTTATGGTCAAATTCCAAAACTGACTTAAAGATATGTTTATGTTCAGAAAAATCCATTTCCTTGACCAGCCTTCCACGATGCCTATAATTTCCACCCTGAGCATCATCATCCAGTTAGGTCAAAGCATTTTATTTTAGAATGCCTCTAAGAATGTGTTTCTTCTATTAAGACTCATGTCTTTTGGTAGTGTGGTAAACTAGTATATCTGAATGGTCAGTCTTTTAAAAAAAATTGCACGGGCAGGAAGGTTTTGATTGATAATAGGGGGGACTAGATAGTAGAGCATTCATTTCCTCACTAATGTTTTCAAGCATTCTCTCTTTCTTTATAAAATATAGTTTTTAAATTAAGGATGAATATCTATAAGGAAATGCTAAGCCTGGATTTGTTGGAAGGAAGCAATGACGTCTTATGAGGTGTCCAGTTGCACCAGGCATAAAGAAGTCTAAGTTATGAGACAGGAAAAGAGAGTCATGAAAAAGGAAGTGGTATTAGTCAAAGAATCAAAGGCAATTCTGTCCTACCCCCACCTTTACTCTGGTTGATCCTGCCCACTGTCTATGTTACTGGGAAAGCCAAGGGGGCTGTTGTTTATTTGAGAGGACTGTTAGAATGGAGAAACACACAGTCTAGCACTATTGCCTTCCCAGGAATACATGCTAGGGCTTCTTGCACAGTGAATGCTTACTGTAGTCCTCTAATACCTCTGTAGAAGTCTAGATTGTGGACCCCAAGCCAGGATTTTGAAGTTGAATGAAATAAAATGTTGCTTAAGAAAATATGAAGAAAAGATTAATATACCATTAGAAAAGTGCAAAGGCCCTGTACATCCTATTATCTTAAGGGTCAAAGACAAAAATCCTCATAATGGCTTACAAGGTCCATACTTTACCTTCCTTACCCCCTCCAGTACCTCTCCAAATCAGCTCTCTGTCCACTCACTGTAGAGTAAGCTCTGAGGCCTGGGGTGCTCATAATATCTGTATCAGTGTCTGGAACAGTTGATGGGCTAAATGCTCTATTCCATAACTTCTTTGAGCCCTAGATTTTTCACTACTAAAGATGAGAATGCTGTCCATCTCTCAGAGAAGCTGAGAAATCCAAAAGAACTCTGTACATAAATGTCCTGGCAATGTCCTAGATGAAGTTGCTATTCAATAATTATTTTTCTTCCTTTTTCTTTGGTTCTCCTGGAAGTAATAATGGTAGTTAATATTTATAGTAACCTCATCTCATGCCAGGATCACTGTTGGACATTTTATAATCATTGTCTTACCAACTTTTCTCAACCCTGTGAAGAAGGAAATATATTCCCATTTTTAGATGAGGATTAGAAAGGTTAATATTTCCCCAAGGTTATGCCAGTGGTCAGCAGTCAAACCAGGAAGCAAATTGGTTTATCTGGC
This sequence comes from Graphiurus murinus, assembly GCA_004027655.1. NCBI lineage: Eukaryota > Metazoa > Chordata > Mammalia > Rodentia > Gliridae > Graphiurus > Graphiurus murinus. The sequence continues at coordinate 88,460 of PVLC010002284.1, read as the reverse complement.
ACCATAATACTGTATTTGGCTGGGACACTGTATGATAAGTGGCATAAAGGAAAATTTACCTGCACTTCTGAGCTTGAGTCACTCTTTGATTAGATGACTGGCATGTATTATCTACGCTTTGGTGGCTGTGGTAGAAACACATTCCTTACAAAGACATCATACTTCATTTAGTTATTTTTGTTGTTTCTATTCCTTTTATGTTTCGAGGTAGCTTCTATAGCCCAGTTAGCTTGACAAATTTGCCTAGACCATCCTCATGAAACTCTATCTGTAACTGTAAAGGGTTGAAATGAAAATCTTCATAATGCACAAAATGAATGTATAATCTTCCATTGATTATTTGCTTGCAAAGAGGATAAATGTAAAATTATACTTATACTTATTATATTACATATAGCTTATTTATTAATCCCTCAAACTAAGCCTATTTTCATAGGCATATCCCCCCCACCCCCCACATCACAGAGGTTACAATATTTACCTGAAATCACACAGATAATAATTAGCAGATCCCTTAAGAAAATATGAAATCTGAATTTCAGGAATTGATTTTCATAGGTGTTAACATAACTCAAGAACCTAATTCAATCTAACTCCAACACCTATGCTCTCAACTATTATATTAAACTATAAAGTGCTACATAAATGTGAGGATTTATATTACACCATTATTCCACATTAATTTTTTTTCTGGAATACCTTCAAAATAACTTTAAATTCCCACCTACAGAAACCATCTTCACAACCATTTACTCAAGGAACAATGTTGACAACATGCTCACGAATATCTGAAAACAAAGTCAAGAACCCAAATACTCATCAAGTATCTGACCATATTGGCTGAATGGAGAGGCCTTTAGCTGTGGAGTAACAGCCATTTCGGGTAGAACATTTCTTTCTTTTCTTTTCTTTATTTTTTGTGGCACTTGGGATTGAACCTAGGGGCATTCTACCTCTGAGACACACACCCCAGACCTATTTTACCTATTTTTACTCTTTATTTTGAAACAGAGTCTCACTAAATTGCGGAGGGCTTTACACCAAGTAGCTGAGGCTGGCCATGAACCCGTGCTCTTCCTGTCTCAGCCTCACAAGTACTGGGGTTACAAGGATGCACCACCATGCCCAGCTCAGGCAGAACATTTCAATGGACATTTATAGTCAAGATTAGAAATTTTCCCAAAGTGGCACACCAAAGTGCTAACTGACCTCCTCCTGGGCAGAAAGGAAGGTTTCAGGCTCTTCTCTGAGATGCTTAGTTACAAAGAGTGCATTTCTGCCAATCACCAAATCAACTTCTGGTGGAAACTGAGGGTGTAGACCACTTCTACAAAGTAAATTAGTAATCTGAAGAAACAGCATCAGAATTGTCCAGCCATTCAGCACAAAGGTGGGAGAAATTCAGCATCTCATGTAGTACATATGTGATCAAAGTCAGCTGTGTATTCTAGTCAATGTTATCCTTTTATTAAAAAAAAAAAAAAGTTGGGCATAGTGGCGCACACTTATAATCCCAGTACTTGGGAGGCTGAGTCAGGAGAATCACAGGTTAAAGAATAGCTTCAGCAACATAGCAAGATTCTTAGCAATCTAGCAAGACTCTGTTTCAAAATAAAAAATAAAATAGGGCTGGGTGTGTGGCTCAGAGGTAGAATGCCTCTAGGTTCGATTCCCTGTACCATTAAAGAAAAAAAAATTCCCATTTTTGGAAGATTTCTTCTTTCTTCTACTGGGCAATTTGCTTCTGTAATCTCCACATGAACACCCAAAGCCATTGTGACCATTTTCTTCTACCTTTTCTACCAATGGGAGCCACGCTCTCTTAGTTTAGAAAAATTTAATTTCTTGCTAAGCTTAGTTCATCTTCTCAACCCATACATTAATATTTGTCATCACATTGTAATTCCTGTTACTGCTTTGGGAATGGTCCACTTTCATAGATAGCGTCCCCATTCACACACACACACACACACACACACACACACACACACACACACACCACAGATTTCTGCATTATACCTAATTGTCCCACCACAGGACAGTATTACTTCTTCAGGGTTCACCAAAAGCAAGATCAAAGACACTATGAAGTGACATAAAACTGTAAGCTACCAGATTCATGACAACATTCAAAAGTTTGGCAGGAGGGCATCATTAATATTTGAGAAGATTCCCTGCTTTTTGGCAGGAATTCTGCCTACAACCTTCCAATTAGCATGCTTTATGGCTGGGGAGAAGCTGGTTTCTCAACTGTAAGTACCTTGTCTACCTGAAATCTTATTCTGTCAGATAAATGACAAAGGAATTTGTCCAACTTTACCTAGACTCAGACTTAGCCACAAGATTAATATGGAAACAAGCCCTTCCCTCAGGTCTTCTTTGAGTTCTTCTGAGAGTTTGCTTGATTATGTCTTCCACCTGCTCTGCGTTGCTAATGGAACATTAAATGCTATTCTTACCAGGAGGTGTGGGACAGAAGTTTCAGTGGAATCTTCTTAGAAGGAAGATCTAGGTTGTGACATTGCACTAGGGACTGGTAGCAAATTGCTTACTGTGATGCTGTCTTCTTAGTTTCTGCTTGCAATGAGCTAAAATACAATTACTACAACTTGAGCTGAGCAGAATTAAACCTTCACTTCAAAACCACTCCTTGACAGTATCTCTTCACTTTTATGATTTATTCCCTCTAGGCAAACACCCCAAATATCAGTAGGGAATATTTCTGTGGATATTGATTTGAAATATTTTCAATCCTTATTTGAGACTTTGCAAGGTCCTCTTGGAGATGGCATGTGTCTTAAGGATGTTCTTCACCTATTCTTACATTGAAAGGTGCCCCAAATATTTCCTATTAAAGATGAATTTTGTTCTCCTTAAAGCAACTTTTCCATCACTATCAATCTGTTTTTAGTGAAAATCTATGGGCAAACATTTTAGTTGTTCTAAATTTGCAATGTGTTGGTAGAAAACATTATTTCCCATGTGATCTTTATGGTTTAATTTGAAAATCAGACACTAAGGCAAATTTTGTATTAACACAGTATATACACACACAAAAATCTCTTGAGGTACTCATCATAACAAGATCTGTAATTCTATGATTATCTCTAACACATGTGTATTGTGCTTTGAAATTAAGATATCATATATTATAGCTCATAAAATTTTCTGCATAACCTTCAGTATAGGTAAAGCAGCTATTATCCATATAAGACACATTGAAAGTGCCCAAGGCATATTAAAATTTATAGTAATTATCATATTATTTTCTACCAATAACTTATCATTAGTAAATTTGTTATAGTAATACAAATTTTTGACACACAGGAAAATAGCCTGCATTATGCTAATAGTAAGCAAGCTGAAATCTCTTTGAGAGTCATTTTACCAAACTAAGATCTTTCTAGAATTTTACTATGCTTTCAACTATAAAGCTATCAAGACCAGGACTAGTAAGGCACTCCCTCCCAGCACATAATTTAATGCAGCTTCAGAAAAACACAATAATCAAATTAAATATAATTTTAAGATAGTATTTAAAAATCAAAATGACTGCAACAAATACAGGACAACCAAATATCAAAATTTTAAATCAAGAAAGACAGGATTAGTATCATTAGTTTTTCCTTACCTCAAGTTTCATTATGGCTCAGCAAGACACTAAAACTCCTGTATTTCTTAATAGAACAGTGGCAAATATTTACTTATGTTATTTGCATAATAATATTTTTGGCCTTGATGTTGCATGAGTTTTTAAGTGCTATCTCACTTCAATATTTGATTATTCCTCTTATTCCACCTAGACTATAAACTACTAGAAATGAAGAACTCTAGGCATACTTCTCTATTGCAGTAAATTATTCATCATCGAGAACTGTTTAGCTCTACTTTAAGACACACTTGGACAAAAAGAACATTCCCTTATTAAGACGCCATTTGTTAAAAAGAAAAACATCATAAAGGCAGCAAGGTATGGGGAAAAGAGTAGCGACCTGATGAATAGTCCTGCCACTTATGAACTCTGTACGATTGTGATGGGTGACTTAAGATTAAATAAGAGCGCCAGAGTGAACCCAAAGCTGACACTGAGGATTTTTTTCCCTCCTATGTAATATCATCTCCATCACATCTGTGTATAACTTATTATTTCAGCCTCAAGATGCCAACTAAATGAGTGATTACTCTTATCTTTAAGTCACAGTTGGAGCAACAGAAGCCACCTGTGGATTGGAGAGTCATCTCTGCCTCCCCCTTTCCAGGCCCCTGGCTGCAGCCCTTCCTGATTGCCTCACCTGGGGCATGCACCAGATGGCAGTGTCCCATTGAGGACAGGATCCTCCTCCCCTTTCAGCTCAGTCACCAAGCGAGTGACCAGTTGCTTTGCCATATCTCTCTGCATGTTACAGGTCAATGGCATTAGCCTTGGGGCCTAGTTGATGTTCAATGTAAAAATAAACACTGGGAAAACCTCTGCACGCATTCTATTCCCCTTCATTTGCAAAGCATTTCATTTGCAAGGTCAACTGGAATAGGTACACATGTAATGTCGTAGTAAACATATACTTCGAATAAGTTTTTGCCAATATTTACATTTCTGTGCACATGAACAAGCACAGAAGGATCTCTTCCAGAATAGCTGGTGTGCACACTGTTGGGCACTGGGAACCCTGTCTAAACCAGTCCAGGGTCCATGAGCTTCAAGTAGCTCACTGCTTAATAGAAAAGACTGGTTTTTATGCACCCAACACTAGTGCAATGTGATCATGATTATTCATTTAACACAAAAGACCTTGGAATTTTCTATCTTCTATTTATCTGTATTGAGGTGAGTGCATTTCATGTATCATACTAAGTTCACTTGCCTTCAGCTAAGATCTCTGAAATCTCATGGATGCCCAGAACTCTCCATTTAAAAATAAAGTGAACATTTCTAGCTTGCTACAATCCATCGTGCATGTGATTTTGAAGACATTCACCATATCTGTCTTTCAATAATACGAAGAAGTAGTATACTCAGTAATTTCTGCCACCTTTACTAATATATCCTACAAACATTATCTGCAGAGTGATGGATATTGCTCTCGAGAAAGCATAAAAGTGGATAAACTATAGTTCTTTCTGCAAAGGGCAAGGAGTCTAATAAAGGTTACTAATTGGTTAGAATTTCAGCTTCTGCTGAGCAAGTATGTTGCAAGTATGTGAGTCTGTGGTAGATCCTGTGTGTCTATGCACACATTCAGTTTTTAGTGTCTACTTACTATTGCCTTTGGTGAAGTTTGTGAACTGACAGCTGATTTTCTCAAGGATGTGTGTGTGTGTGTGTGTGTGTGTAAGAGAGAGAGAGAGAAAGAATGAGAATGACGGTGATTGCATGACTGCAAATATTAATCCTGTGTGTCTATGCACACATTCAGTTTTTAGTGTCTACTTACTATTGCCTTTGGTGAAGTTTGTGAACTGACAGCTAATTTTCTCAAGGTGTGTGTGTGTGTGTGTGTGTGTGTGTGTGTGTGTAAGAGAGAGAGAGAAAGAATGAGAATGACGGTGATTGCATGACTGCAAATATTAAAGACCACCCCTTCTATAGTTCTCCTAAGCACACCACCTTCCATGATGACCAGACTGGTAAGAGTCTTCTGGCCACATTTCTGTTACATTTTTTTTTGTTTTTTAATTTCTCCCTTCTCGTCTCTGTCCTTAGTCACCCTGCCGCCTCTGACCACGAGAAGTCATATGCCCTCCTGTGACTTCTAAGGACTCATTGGAATCTGATTTTCCTACAGAGCACTGCCAGCTGGGACCTTGGGAATCTGATACCCTCTTGGATCTTTCACAGGCTCTGCAGTGGCATTTCAGTGCAGGCGCCACACAGATCCCTGCCTCACCTGTGCCCCAGTATGCACAAGGACACTGCCCATGGCATTTCAGAGACAAGCCCTGCCCCGGGGGAGGCTAGCTGTCCCCAGAAGTCTTGCTGCCAAGGCCAATAGAAGCTCAGAGAGGAGGCAGCTCACTGGGCTGTCTGGCCAGCAGGGCCACAACAGTGCCCTAACTGGGCTGAGCATGGCCAACGAATCAAAGTTCAAATCCAGCTGGATATTGATCTGAGATTTAGATGAAAGGGGGTCTGTAAGTCTTCTCTTCTTTTTTTCTCAGAGTGCTGATAATCACATGTTACCTTTTGTACCAGGAGGAAGAAATGAAGGAGTCCCTGCATTCCTGATTTATCTGCAGTGTATTGGAACCTACATCTGCTTTCTTGGTGATAGCTGATGTTTGAGGATGCATTTTAGTGACTGTCTGTCCCTTCCCAGAACTCATAAGCTCTGAGACTGAGCCTAGGAATCTCCAGCTTAAAAAAAAAAAAAAAATTACACCGTGGTTGTCTGATGCAACCTGAATTGGAACCATGACTTAAAATTTCCTCTTACCATAATGCAGTATAATTGTATTATCAACCAAATGCAAAAAGTCAAGAATATCATACAAGGTCAAACAAGAAGACAGGAGAAGGTACAAGTTTAGAACTCGGGTCTCCCAGCTCCTCGTGGACTGTAGCTCTCTGTACCCCGCTGACTCCAGCAGAGCCCAGCACGGGCCATGTGAGATTCAAATGAGAGTTGACGAGTTGACAACAACACTCCCCGTGGAAAAGGCAGATGGGTGCTTAGGAAGCTTCCACGGGGCTCCGAAAATAAAAGAGTCATTGTTGAAAGCAGTAAAAGGAGAGCCAGAGGAAAAAGGAGTCGTGAGTTCTGGGAACAAAATGATAAAAGAAATTTCTAAAAATGTGTGGGGATAGCAAAGAATGAACAGGGGTAGAGTGGGGAAGGTCCATGGTTGAATCAGCTTCTCAGCACTGTGATGATCAATTACGTCTAATTCTGAAAGCAAGTCAGGGGGCCTGAGAAGGTGGCCAAACAGAGCAAGCCCTGGGAAAAGAAGGCCACCCAGCCCTGCAAGAGGGAAAAGCACATGGTTGGCTGGTAGTAGAGGTGCTCTGAAGACAGAAGTGAGCTCCTATGTGAACTACTAAGGCCACCCAATGGCCCACTTTGAAAAATACATCTCTAGGTCACTGTCAAGATGGCATAAAGCCAATGAGGGTAATTGACATGACTACTAGTTATTGAGCGTGTGAGTCGATCCAGGGGCAGGTCATAGGCTAGCTTGTTACCTCGAGTCAACAGAGATGATTACCTGTAAAACCAAAACTCAGTCTCACTTCCAGGCTCTGACTTGTCAAGGCCTTGTGTGTGGCCCCCGGAGAGGTCATTGAAAGGTGTTTGTTCACTCACATGCTTTATATTATTTACAAGGTAGAATAGTTTGCTACTCTTTTCCATGAGGAATTAAACACTGGGTTCTACGAAACCTATTTGTCCCAGGTGAGCAGGTGTCAGTGGTGATTCTGTTGTGAATACTGAGCTGGCCGCACCATTGTGGACAAAGGTCTTTTCTCGAAGTCTCATTGTTCTCATCTGCAAATTGGAGTTATGTGCCCTACCTAACTTTATAGTGACTCAGAGAATCCAATTATATCATTGTGGATGGAGAACTCGAAGAGTATAAACACCACCCTAATCTACAGAAAGGATGAAATCCTTAGTCTGAAATGCAAAATAATATTCTCTAGTGGATGGGACTGGGTCTTATTCTGTAAGAGAACAGCTATCCAGGTGTGGTGGCACACACCTATAATCCTGATCCTTGAGAGACTGAGACAAGAGAATCACAAGTGCAAGACCACCCTCAGCAACTTAGCAAGACTCTCAGCAACCTAGTCAGACCATGTTTCAAAAGAAAACATAAAAACGACTGGGAGTATAGCACTGAGGTTGAATGTCCCTGAGAAACACCCACCAATTAAAATAAAATAGCTACTGACAAAAAAAAGTCCTTAATATTTATTTATCTAAAACTAACCAAGCCCCTCTACAATCAAGTTCCCCACTTCAAAGACTATTTTACCAAACTCCCTGAGTATTCAAGGGAGTCCACACAGAGGAAAATGAGACATGAGGTAGTCTGTTCCATTTTCTCTGGCCCTAGCACAGTAGGGAAGGCAAAGGCCCTGCTTAGAAAGGCATTATCGAATCATTGAAGTCTTTTCCACGTGTATAGAGAGGTTAATGGTGACGTCTCAGCCTCACACAGAGGAGGGAACATTACATGATTTTCTCCAATGTGAGGCTCTGAAGATGGAGAAATACTATATGGGAAACAGTGTCCTTCCAACGTGACCTCCTTGGTGTACAGGAATTTCAGAGGCTCAGGTCCCTTTCTTCTGCCTGTAGAAGGTCCATCCTTGAAGTCAACCTTCAGTTGCCTATTTCATCAATTCTTCCTTTTTCCTTGGTCTCTATCTTTACTTTCATAAAGGTCTGCAGGCCTCCCCCAGGAGAACCCAAGGATGTCTGTGCTGCACTGAGTGGGTGAGGAGGGCACAGAGAAACACGTGATAACTAAAAAAGAGATAAAGCCTAAAACTCAAGGGGTGTTGAGCTCCTATCAGGAAGAAGACACTTCCTGTGTATCACTTCACTTAATTCTTACCAGCAAAATGAGGGGAAGAGATTGTAATACTCACTTTGCAGAAGGGACATTTGAGCCTTGAGTAAGGGAAGTAACTTTCCAAAAATTAACAACCAATGAGAGTAAACCAAAATTAAATGCTGGACTTGTAGATGGCCACCTCAAGGAAGGAAGGAAGGAAGGAAGGAAGGAAGGAAGGAAGGAAGGAAGGAAGGAAGGAGAAGAGGAGGAGGAGGAGAATGGGGAAGAAGAAATAGAAAAGGGAAGGGGAAGGAGGAAAGGAAGGAAGGAGGAAAAAAAGGAAGCAATATTTTTCTTGTACTGAAAATTACAAACTGGATTCCACCAAGTAGAATGCAGTACAATTGGATTCCATGGCCTCTTCTCAATTTGATTTTATATAATCATAATGGCTACATTTAATCCCTTGAATGGCCATAGAAACCATTACAAGTTCCATGCCAACCCCCAGGGCACAGATACCATGTAAATGCAAGAAAGTGACTCACCTTGGAAGCATTCCTTGACTCACGCTGCTGGTGACTGTCAGTCTAGGTTCCGTATGGAGAAGTCCTGCCCCAGGCGAGGATCCCTGGCACCCCTAGTGCAGCAGGGCTGCCATTCGACCTCTGCACTAAGCTTTGATTGTGTGGCTCCCCAGGCCTCCTGTCAATAATGAAATGGCAATGGCGGTATGTGAGGGACCCAGGGACAGGCCACTAGCTGCATTGGACTCTTTTGAATAGTTGGGGTTTTGAGTAATGATCTGGGAGAGTATAGTTATTTTCTCTAAAGTGAGCCGTAGTGAGTTCTTTCTTGTTTAAGAAGCCAGCTGGACTCTGAGTTGTGTGTTGTTAGGGAATGCTAAGTGACTATTTCATGGTTACCAATTCAAAGTGGATTTTCTTTCCCTCTGCTTTTATTCACTCCTCCATTCTCATGATACATATTTATCAAGCAACTTCTATAATTCATGTACTCTTCTAGGAACCTGGGAACAAAGATAAGTCAAGCATAATCTGTGCTCTCAGGAACTCACAGTCTGGCCAGGGAACCTTGCATGCAAACAAAAGGTCAAGGTAAAGTGTTCTGTGTGTGATTGTCAAAGTATAAAGGAGAACGTGTCCAATAGGATCCAGGGAGGAGACAGACAAGAGTATTCAGGAAAACTTCTTAGGGAAGGTCTTCCTGTCAAAGCAGCATTTTCAGAAGCCAAATAAAGGCTGGTGAGTTAGAGCAACATGGAATTAAAGCCTAGTTCTGCTAACGTTGTGTTATATAATCATGACCTGGATTTCACCTTGCTAAGACTCATTTGTACACCAGAGAATGGCACTACCTGTGCCCACCCCCAGAGACTTGTGAACATGGAATGAGACTCATATTGGACAAATTCAGTGTTTTTTATACCTGCATCTACTTCAGTGTGTTTCCAGGGAAGCAGTCCCTCAGGGTCAGAGGGACGATCTTCCCAGTCATCCTGTCTACGTTTTGGTATGTGACTGTTTCCTTTTACCCACCTAAGATGTGCCAAAAGCAAGGAAACTTGACCAGAGAGTAGAGAATGTGAGTTCACAAAGGATAAAATTTAATGCCCAGGCAAGCAACTGGCAAGTGATCACCTTTGAGCCCTTGAGGAATGATGATGTAATTTACAACATAAAAGAATGTGTTACTGGTAAAAGCATACAAAAAAAAAAAAAAAAAAAAAAGAATGTGTTACCATTACCTCCTACTGCCTTTCTGAAACAATGAATATGCCTGTAATTCTTGGACAGAAGGGAAAAAATGTGACTTATTTGGGAATATCTGTTTTTTCAGACTAATCAATTATATTACATGGCAACTGTCTTTTCAGATGAGTCAATTATATATTTTCAGTTATATTTGGGAAACCGAAGTTGTTTATAGACTTATCAGATACTCAATATATTATAGCAGTGATTGTTACTACTGCATCAGTCAAGATTCAATGTTGTAAGCAAGAAAGACTGACTCTGGCTTATTAAGAAAAAGAGTGCGTGGAAAAGATATTGAGTAGGCCAAAAAGTCATTGGACAGGCCAGAGAGCTGGGTGGACTATGGATTTTTCAGGAACTGGTGTGAAGAGAAAAGCAAGGGCACCAGTGCCCCATCACTGAAAATTAGGTGCCGCTAACCTCCTCTTAGCACTTGCCATCTCTGAGGGACTTAAATGTATCGCTGCCACTGCTAGAGAGAAAGGAGTTGTCCATCCCTTCCTTTTTGCATCACTAGGCCTTTGAGACCTTTGATTGATACAGCCTGGGCTGTAGGACTATGTACTAGCTAGAAGGAAAGTTGAGTGAGCTGGGTCCTTTGTTTTGTAAAAACAGTATCTATGTTGTAGACTATGTCTACAATAGAAGGAATTCTCAAATTAAGGATGTGGAAACAATGGCACAAGACCACATATAAGATGTATATCCATGGTGCTAGGTAGTTGTACTCGTTCTCACTTTGCCTCTGGAGATTCAACAGGCATGCATTAGCAAGCATGAAATATTACATAGAAGAAAAATTAGGAATAAAGGGGTAACCATTGTCTTCTACCAGACTTCTCTCAGAAATAATAAGGTGTGTACCCAAATGTACAAAATCTGATTCTGTTGGAGTCTTTGAAAGAGGAGGAATTTGATGTAGGTATGTTACAAAGGGCTTTGTTTACCATTAAGGAAAAGCTCAGTCTCCTAGCATGGAGCTAATGCTATAGGCAGGAGAAAATGCTAGTTGCCTCTGGGCAGTCAACTCTAAATAACATGTAATGGAGATATCATTGAGTCTGATCCTGTGCCAAGGGCTGAGAATAATAGATGGAAATTTTACTTTTTCCCTGTACTAGTCAGGGTTGTCTAGCGTAACAAAATTCACAGGACATGTATATTAAAAGGGGGATTTATCAAATCAGCTTACAGTCCAAAATGTATAGTCCTGAGTGACCACCTGCACATAGACAGCTGGACAAACTAGCAGCTGTTCGAGCAGTCCAAGAGCTGGACTCTCAGAACAGGAGTGACCAATAATACAGTCCAAGATGGATAAGCCAGAACTCTTGGGCAAAACATTAGTGAAAGTACAGTTTGAACAGCAAAAAGGGCTGAAGGTAGCCGGGCGTGGTGGCGCACGCTTGTAATCCCAGCATTCGGGAGGCTGAGACCAGAGGATCTGGGTTCGAGGCCAGCCTCAGCTACCTAGTGAGGCACTCCACAACTTAGTGAGACTCAGTTTCAAAATAAAGAATAAAAAATAGGGGTGTAGCTCGGAGGTAGAATGCCTCTGAGTTCAATCCCCAGTACCGCAAAAAAAAAAAAAAAAAAAAAAGGACTGAAGGTCAATATTCTAGGTGAAAGCAGACAGGCTTTCCTCAAGAGGAACCATGCCTGTCCCACGCAGATTCTTCCTTCCTTTCATCCAAGTCTCCAGGCTATCAGAACAGTGCTGCCCATATTCAGGGGGAAACGTCCCCTTCAATCTACAGTTCTACATGTCAATCTCTCATTAACACACTCAAAATCACATAATCCTAGGTGTTTTAAAATCCAGTCAAGTTGACAATCCTGGCTAACTATCATATTCTCTAAGATAAATTATTTGGATATTCTCAAGAGAAAGAAAGACTAATCCAAATGTGAAGTGAGTCTGGATGACAATATACCAAAGGGAGACGGAGAGCCGAGCTAGATGGCATTTGAGATAAATATCCACATGGCATCTCAGGAGAAGCCACTGCCCTTACTACTAGCTTGCTGTATGAACTTTGACATGCCAGGGAACTTCTTTAGTTTCCAATTTCACTGTCTGAAAACACATGATCTCTAAGGATCTTCCTATTTCTGAAGTAACACGAGTCTATGGGTTACAAGATAGATGATTGAAGAAGAGGGTGACACAATGGTGATTTCAACATTTTTGGCCAGGAAAACTGTGAGGATCATGAATTCAGTAAGAAAAATACACTTAACACCAACATACACTTAACACCAACATACACTTAACACCAACATTTTTCATATCAACCAGAAAATATTACGACCTTGCCTCAAAGTGAAATAAAAACAACAACAACAACTAGTGCATTGGTCTGTCTTTGTTTAAAAAGTTTCATTCAATTTTGGAGGTTAAGAATAGATAATGTATTGGGAGGCAACAGATATGCATATAGATGAATCCTAATTCAATGCAAACCTGTTAGTTTATTTATGTTATTAATATGATACCCTAGAGGACATAAACCAATTAAAAACCCATCTCAATTATTAATTGGGTCCCCTAATTGAAGGGACATAATAAATTAATTAGAATGTCCTTAGCTCTATTCACTAAGGAAAATACCTAAGTCAGGGAATGGATCGGACAAACACATCTGAACTAAACTTTTAAACCAATTCCATCTGACTTGATAGGAAAAAGAAGCTAATTCACAAAAGAAAGTGTGTGAGCCAGTAGACCAGAAGAGAGTGAGAGAGGTGGATTTTCCACTTTGTTCTTTGGATAGTCTGTTATGGACATGCCAGGTCAATAGGTCAGATCTCAGTTTAATTAATTGCAATGTGAAAACATCGAATCCAATAATTTAAAACATTCCTCTCCTTTTCTGGCCATCATGAGTCACAATGGATACTTGAGCCCAAAATGTCAATCCCAAAGCTTTCAGCAATAATGAATCATTAATTGAACATTTACAGAGTCGACTCCAAGCCTCATCTTGTGCCCAGAATTAAAGGATAAACAGGTGCAATGACAGCTCTTGCCTCAATAAGCTCACTGCCTCTGGAGTCAGAAATGGGTGGTAAACCCATAAAAAGGGATGAATGAAAATAGGGACTTGAAAAGAAACTGCCTGAGCCTCTAAATGGGTGGCCCTTGGTTCTCTTTTCTAGAGAATAAAATGGGACTAGTAACATCTCAGGCGAGTATGTTTGTTAGATGAGATAGTTGTAAATATGATTCGATATACCTGGTAGATGATAGGCACTCAATACAATGGTTACTTTATTTTCCTACATTCTTTCTCTATAAATCTGGAAGTCTTGGCATTCCAGGGAGATCCTTGAAGAATATCATGTTACTAAAGGAAGTGTCATTTTCTGTTGCTTTGTACTGAACTGTTAGTGGGTATTTAGGATGAGACAAAACAACTAATGATTTTAATGGTCAGAGTTCAACAGATTAAAACAAGCTTTGGTTGAATTGAAAATTAATTGTTTCACTTTGTAATTGGGAAACATGTCATAGATATCAAAGAGGATATGTAAATATGGAGATACATAATAAAATTTCTACTCAGCAATCTCAAAGAACAAAAATATTACATTAGCAGGAAAATGGAAGGACCTGGAGAACATCCTGTTAAGAGAGATAGGCCTCTCACAGAAAATGAAGCATCACGTTTTCTCTACTATTTGGAAGCTAGGGAGTAATGGGGATGCCAGAAGGACTCCAGATAATGGAGAAGAAACCCCAGTGGAGCTAGAGAGGAGGCTTAGGGGAAGGGGAAGGAGAAGGGTGAGAATCAATGAAGGAATTACTCTCCTAGGCTTTGTGTACATGTGAAAATACCAGTGTCAATCTCTGTACCCTGTATGGGGAAGGAGGGTTGGGGAAGGAGTTGGGGTGGGGGCAACAAGTGCTGTGTGCATGTATGTCACAGTCAACATGATTAACATCATAATGTGAGACTGTAATGCACCAATAAAAGTATATTTAAAAAAATGAAATGAATACCCTTGTGCCTAACACTAAGTCGAAGAAATACTTTGAAGGTCCCAATATCTCTCTGTAGGAGTTCCATCATTTTCCAGGGTAACTCACTTTTTCTTGTGGTAATAATTTAATATTCTCTATTTATAATTTTATCACAATGTACATATCCTTAAAATACATACTATTTGGGTTTAGATGCTTTTGAGCATTAAATTTCATACCCCATATTATTCCACATTCTACACATTCAGTGATGATTTGCTTCTTTCCCACATTAACTTGAGATTCTTTCATGTTGTTACACGTGAAGGGAGTTTATGCATCTTCACTGTTATGTAGTATTCCATGGGATAAGCAGCCTAAAATATGTTTATACATACTGTTATTGATGAATACTTTTTACTATTAAATGCAATGCTATCATAGATATTTTCTTATATCTTTCTTGATTGTCATATAGAAGAGTTGAGACTAGTTGGGCACAGTGGCACACACATACTTGGGTAGCTGAGACAGGAGGATCGTGGGTTTGCGGTCAGCCTCAGCAACTTAATGAGGCTCTCTACCACTTAGTGAAACCCTGTTTCAAAATTAAAAAAAAAAAATAGGGTTCAGGATGTACCTCAGAGGTAGAAAGCCCCTGGATTCAATCTCCAGTACCGAAAAAAAAAAAAAAAAAAAAAAAAAAAAACTATTCAAGTATTCAAGGGTACTCCAAGAGTAGGAGTGCTTGGTATTCCCAGATATTACAATGGTTTTCAATATAATGGGTAAAAATTGGTAGTTTTAATTAATTGTTCTCTGATCACTAATAAGATTGAGGGTATTTTCATGTGATTTGGGGTTCATTCCTGTTTCTTCTATCCTGAAATATTTGTTCACATGTTTGGCCCATTTTTTGTAATGAACTGATTGTCTCTTCTTATTGATTTACAGGATTTTTTAAAATCATTTTTTTGCGGTACTGGGGATTGAACTAAGGGACATTCTACCTTCGAGCTATACCCCCAGCCCTATTTTTTATTCTTTATTTTGAAACTGGGTCTCACTAAGTTGCAGAGGGCCTCACTAGGTAGCTGAGACTGGCCGCGAACCGGGATCCTCCAGTCTCAGCCTCCCAAATACGGGGATTACAAGTGTGTACCACAACGCCTGTCTTGTTTATACATTTTTTAAAAACTGAAGTTAGATATTATCCTATCTATTATTTTAGAAATATAAAGTAATACTTCCACATTTTGATTCCATATGGTATTGAGTAAGGATTTTTTTTCCATTTTAAGTAAATACTTCCCCACATGATTTAATAATTAATCCACATTCTATCACAGATCTTTAATGGGTGCTCTGTCACACGTCGAGTTTCCATGGTATTAGTGGATGTGATTCAGATCTCTCTGTTCATGCTATTACCATAAAATATTTCCTTATTTTTTATAGTGATGGTAAATATTTATATTTTGGGCAGGCATTAATCTCTCTCTAGTTCTTTTTTAGAAATATCTTGGCACTTTTGTCCCTTTAATAACCCTTTATATTTTGAAATTAGTTTGTCAAAAATGCCATTAGATATTTCTAGAATTACATCTAATCTCTAAATCTCTTTGAGATATCACAAGTAATCCAATTAATACATAGGCAAAACAGCTGAATAGGAGCATCTCAAAAAAGATGTACAAATGGTCAATAAGTATATGAAAAATGTACAACATCTTTAAGTTACCAGGGAAATGCAAATCAAAACCACACTGCAAATCAGAATGGCTAGTATCGAGAAAACAAAATGTAACAAATACATGTTTCTATCACTCTGAATCTCATTATGATGTATAATTATAATGTGCCAATAAAAGTATTAAAAAATAACAATTGCTGGTGAGGATGCAGGGGAAAAGGAACTCATATACACTGCTGGTAGAAACGTAAACTAGTACAGCCACTGTGGAAAATAGCATGGACTTTCCTTAATAAACTAAAAATAGAACTACCGTATAATCCAGCTATACCACTCTTGGGTACTTACCCAATCGAATCATAGTCAGCCTGCTATAGAGACGCCTGTATCCCTACATCTATCATGGCACTGTTCACAATAGCCGTTATAAAATTAACTTAGACGCCCATCAGTAGATGAATGGATAAAGAAAGTGTGGTGTATATATACACAATGTAATATTATTCTGCCATAATGAACAAAATTACATCATTTGTAGGAAAATGAAAGGAACCAAGGTATAGCATGCTAAGTGAAATAAGAAAGACTCAGAAAGACAAGTATTGTATGTTTTCTCTTATATGTGGAATCTAGAGGAAAATATCGAAGGGGGACTATTGAGAAGATGGGGAAGGGGTGAAGAGGGAAATAGGAAGGGTGCATGTGATTAAACAAAATTATACACATGTATGAAATTGTTGCAATGAATCATTATTTTGTGTAATTAATGTTCACTAATAATAATAAAATGATATAAATGTTTTCACTGGTAACATGGTATTTATCTCTTTAGGATTAGGCTATGTTTTTTTTATTTTTATGTTAACTTCTATAATTTTCTTCCATAATTTTCCATAATTTTCATATGCACTTTTCTTTGATCCTAGACACTGTGTGAATATGTGTGATTCTATTGAAAATGGAATATACAAGTACAATCAACTTGTATGCATTGAATTGAGTTTGTATATTGATATTATATCTCTATATTAATATTATATCTGGAAAATGGTACTAATATATAGAAAATGAATTTATATATTGATATTATATCAAGAAACATAGCTAAATTCTATTATTTATTCTAATAGGTCACTTGAATAATCCATGATTCCCCTTGTCAGGTTGAGGAGGTTTGTTTTTATTTCTAGTTTGCTCAGAAATTTCTTTTTATATATACCAAATAGTCGTTGAATTCTATAGCAGACTTATTTATGCTTTTATTGAAATAATTATGTGATTTTCTTCTACCTATTAATGTGGAGAATAACATAAGTTTTCTAATGTTGAATCCAATTTGCATTCTTACAAGCAGATTGGTTATAATATATCTGTTTATATACTGCTAGCTTTAAGGTCGCTAATATACTTAGTATGTTTCCATTTATATTCATAAGTAAGATTGGCCTATAATTTTCCTTTCTAATGCTTTCTCCAGATTTGATATCAGGTTTGTACTAAGTTCATAAAATGAGATGTGTTTTCTTAGCATTTTATTCTTTGAAATACTTTGTATAATATTGGAATGATCTGTTCCTTGATTTTTTGGTAGAATTCACATATAAAAACATTTATGCATTTTTTTTCACTGAAAGAAGGTGTATTTTATCTATTGATTTTATTCTTCAGTTTTTATATATTGAGTCAAGTTTTTCATTTCTTCAGAAGTTTTATTATCCATTTCTTGTTTTATTTGATAATATTATTTAGTTATAAGCTGCATCCTCAGATATATTATTATTATTATTTATAATTTGTGGGATTTTTTTCAAGCTATACTCCTAGTAATTTTTATTTTTATTGTATTTGTTTTGTTTTTGTTTTTTTTAGAGGAGCAAAGATATATTGGGATTCATGGTTTCAGACTATAGTGCCAGCTCCAAAGCATAAATGTCAGCACCTGGGTGAAGGGACAGAGGGATGGTGCCCCCACATCATGGAACCTGGAAGTCACTCTCATAGTTTGGTGACCGAAATTGCTTCCACATCACGGAGGCTGGAAGTCCTAGTTTGTGTTTTTATCTATTTATATTTACACATTATATATAAGTGTGTGTGTGTGTGTGTGTGTGTGTGTGTGTGTGTGTGTGTGTTACTGGGGGTTGAACACAGGACATTCTACCTCCAAGCTACATCCCAAGCCCTTTTTAACTTTTTTTTTTGAAACAGGGTCATTCTAGGTTGCTGAGAATCTCACTAATTTGGTAAGGCTGACCTTGAATCTGTAATTCTACTGTCTCCACCTGCCAAGTATTGGGATTAGAAGGGTGTGCCACAATGCCCAGCTTGTATATTATATATTACTTCAATGATTTTATTCAAGCTTGTCAAATTTCTTATGTTCATTTTATTAGTCTTTTTCTTTTTTTGTTGTTGTTTAAACATTTTTTTAACTGGTGCATTGTAACATCTTTGTTAGGTACAAGCTGTAGAGGCATACATGCACACATCTCACATTTAACTCTTCCCCAATTCCTACCCCACTCTCTCCCCTCCCCTCATTCTCTAGTTCAGTTCAGTGATTGACTTTGATAGGTTTGTGAAAGTACATCATGTGCATTAGGGTGTTTGCCTCTATCCCCCATCATCTTCAGCTAAATCACTTTCTTTGCTCATCTAAGATTTCTCCCTCTTCATCTAGAGTTCCTCTTATGTCCCACTTTACACCTAGCTTCCACATATTAGGGAGAGCATCTGATTTTTTGCTTTTTGTGACTGACTAATCTCATTTAGCTTAATGTTTTCCAGTTCTATATATCTACCTGCAAATGATATAATTTTGTTCTTCTAGATGGCTGAGTAAAATTCCATTGTGTACATATCCCGATGGACATCTTGGCTGGTTCCATAGTTTGGCAATTGTGAATTGTGTGGCTATAAACATAGATACACATGCAACAGTCTGATAGTTTGGTTTCCATTCTTTTGGATAGATGCCCAGAAGTGGTATTGCTGGATCATATTTCTTTTTCAATGATTTAATTTTCATACTTTCAAAGTCTATATAATGATATAACTTTTTTTATTTATTTCTACTTTACCCTTGAGATTTTTCTTTTCCTCTTTTGTTAAAGTTGGAGTACATATTTAATAAGTATATTTTAAAATTTCTTGATAGTGTAGCTTTAGGTTATGTTACTTTTTAAATTTCTGGCTTAGTTGCATTTTATCAAATATTGTATTTCAAATGATTCTAATGTTTAAAAATCTATTGGGCCTGCCTTAATTTTCAGCCAAAATGCATTCATTTTTTTAAAAATAGTCTATTGATTTTTAAGATAAAGTAGTATAAATTATAAATCTAGAATTGTCATATTTTAATGTAGTGAACATTATTTTTCTGTTATGATTTTTCTTATATCTAACAAAACTTCTGGACTTAAATTTCTTTTGTCTCTCATTAATAAAGCTACATAGTTTTCTATGATTAAATTTTAGTTTATAATTTTCCAGTTTTACTTATGGACATACTGCATATTGCTCTCTTTCCATTGTTTATTGTAAAGAGCATGAATACAGCTGTCTTTTCCTAAAAAGTCATGTAACTAATCTTTTATTTTACTGTATCAAGTAGCCCATTAACTTTATGATTATGATGGTTAATTTTATGATTATGATGGACTGGATATTTTGCTTTATCCCTATGTAATTATTTTTAATATATGTGATTTTTCTATTTATTTTATACCGCATTTTTCTTTTCCTGATTGATTTTTAGTGAGATGTTTCCACAAAGATTTTATTTTTCTCTTTAAAGTTATACATGTGTTACTTCTTATATTTACTCCTTAAGATTTTTAATAATTTGATAATTTAAAGTATCCTAGAATGTGTTAATTATAATCATTTTTTCTAATTTACTATTTGTTTGTTTTTTCTGAAGTTTTTATAATATATTATGGAAATTTATTTTTTTAAACCATACTCATTGGCTAATATTATTTTTCTTTTTAAGAGCCAGTTTATTAACATAGTTTATTTTTGACTATTTGAATTTTGTTCTAAAGCTATTTGCCCTTTTTTCCAATTTTCATCCTTTATTTAAAGGACAATTGATTCTCTAAATTTTTGTTTATGTTATTGAAAATGTCTATCTATCTATTTCTATCATCTACATATAGATGATATTAAGCATATCTTGTAGAGAGACTGAAACTAGTTGACTTTTACATTCAGTAATCTAGAACTTTAAGGTCACTATTTCACTACCTCTGTCTTTCATCTTGAGAAGCCAGATGATCATCTAATTGTCTAATCTTTGTTGATGACCTTTTTCTCTTTGAGGAATGTTTTAAAGACCTGGGATGATTTGTCTTCAGTGTATTACAGTTAGAAAAGAATGATTGTTTATATACCGATTGATTAGTTGAGTTTTTTTTTTTTTTTTCCTGAAACTCAGCTGAATATTGCTTGTTTTTATCAATCAAGAAAATTTTCATAAAGCATTTCTTTGCCTAAGGAGTTTGTCCCACTGTCCCAATATTCTGCTTCAGAAATTCTAAACAAGTATTTTTAAATATTTTTCTTTACATTTTTATGTCATCTTATGTTGTTCATATTTTCAAGTTGTCCGATTTTTCTTCAGATTTGTCCAATCTTATATGATAAACCAATTTTCCTTACATGTTTCAGATATTATTTTCCAATTATATTTTCATTTGATTCCATTCATAGTGATTTTATATAGTTGAATTTATCAGTAATATCATTTATGGTATCAATGTTTTCTTTTTTCTCTTAAATATATTAACATACTTTTAATTTATATAATAATGTAATACAATAAATATTCAAAAGTTTATTTCATTTTTTTTATTTAGATATTTTAACCACCTAGATTTTAATTTGGATAAAAAATAATGTTACAAAAAAATCCAGATTTTTTTCTGTGTAGCAAATACATTTTGAAAGTATAAATATCTTTACCAAATTTCATGTACTAAAAGCTGCTTCAGGAAAGCACCTCTGTCATATAATAATAACACTCATATAGAACTAACTTCATTGACTAACAAGTAACAGTGGCTTCATATATTTTGAAGTAACCTTATAAACAAACGAATGACCTTCAGTAATGCACACAGTAATAAATTATACCTAAATGGTTTTCTTCTGCAATCTTATGTAACAAGTAGCACAGTCTAATCTATACACAGATAAGGTGTAAATGTATATCTTTTATGTTAGCATATATCATCCATGCCTGCATATTTTATATAGCTTGAATAATTCATTTTCATTATCCTCTTTAAAGTTTTAATAATTATTGAACAGATGTTCCCCAACTTAACAATAAATGGATTTATAATCTTCCAAATTTTTCAATGGTAGGAAAGACATGAGTTTAGTAGAAACTATACTTTGGATTTTGATTTTTTTTTCATGCCACAATATGCAGGACCATCCTCTCTGGTGGTGCAGGGCAGTGGATCCACAGCTCCCAGTGAGCCAGAAGATCATAGAGCCAACAACTGATGCTCCACAGTGTGCTGTGTCTCTAAGCTGGGATATTAGGCAGGACACGGTACTAACTGCATTTGTGACTTTCAGTATTTTACATTTATGAGAATGTGACCCCATCTTAAGTTGAGGAGTATTTGTATCAGGTTATAATTTTAATAACTTCATCCCTTTCATTATATTTATTTACCATATTTAATTAAATTCATTCTTCGATGCTGGCCATGTAGATTGCTTGCAATTATTTTCATCAGAGCTGATTATATTTCATGAGCTTATTTGTGAGCTAGCAATGTATTTCTTCTGTGGCATGACTGGTGTTGACAATAAGAGTGTTGTCCCTTATAAAGACATGTATTCAGATCCAATTCCACACATTACCGGCCAATTACATGATCACTCTGGGCCTCTTTGGGCCAAGCTCACAGAGTTTTATTGGGATTAAGTAAATATAATATGCTGGACTTTACCAGGTGTATATGCAAGAAGTGGTAATTGACCCCACCCTAGCCTTTCAGCTTATGACAAATCCATATTAGTAGAAGTATTTAGTCAAAGAGAGTGAACAGCTAATGAATCTGGCTAAGATTTAACTGATAGCAATTGTCTGACTCAATGACTCATGCACATTTAGTCTAGAACAGTATAGTAAACATGAGCATCACTCACATCAAATAAATAGCCTAGTGTAGGAATAACATTTCCTCCATTTACAGATGAGAAACTGAGGCACAGAGATATTAACTGCTTTTCTAAAAATCACACAGCTTATAAATGGAAGATTTGTACCGAGGCTCTCTAACTCAGAGATAATATACACAGCATTATGATGCCTAAGACTTTTATAAATATCTCTGATATCAAATACTTCTTATGACACATTCTAACAAGATTTCTTAGTTTAAAATCTCACAAGACTTAGGGCAACTCTTATTTCTTTATCAATCATCTTCCACTTGGTCATAGTATTTCAATGTTACTCATTTCACAACTATATATGCCTCATCAGACAGCTTTAAGATTCTGTAAGTGTGAGGCTAATTCCACATTATTCATTTGAATCCTGTATAATATTTCCCATAGTGGACAAGATGTAAATTCATATTTCCTGATGCTTAGGCAGTATAATTGTTTCATTTCTCTGTGAAATAGTCTCCTTCTAATAAATCAATGGAAAATAAAAGTTGTCATAAAAAAACAAATCCCAAAAGAAAAATAAAAAGTGCTTGGAGGTCATGCTAGATCGTGCTAAAGAGTGGTCTCCATCAGGATAGTACAATAATGTTTTTAATAAAAAGCCCATTACATTTCCCCAGAGACAGAATAGAAGAGAGTATCAATGTGAGGATTTTGTTGGCTAGCAATTCTACCAGTCTGGAATGGGGATGAATAATAAGAAACCAACTTGAACATCTATCAGGTAACACTTTATAATCTAGCCTTAGAGACTTGGTCTGTAATTAGTACCATGTCTGATGCAGTAAATGTTGTATTATTTTTTTCTTATTCAAGAGATCATAGCATAGTTCCAGACTCCAGAAGCACCAGAAAATATGAAAAGATATCTGAACTAATATCAATAGTTGGATCTGCAGCTACCAATAGGCTGAAAAGGCTAAAGCTGCCTTCTTGATACATGGAGCTCCAGTAAAAGGTCCAGGAAACTCCCTTAACCTCACAGGGATGTTGTAAAGATTAATGTGATAATATATTATGATTGGCCTTATAATAGGCACTTAAGAGACGCTGTTATTGCCATGATTGAAAGATTACTTAAAAGGAGCACCTCCCTTCTATGGCTTCTCTAGTCATCTGGGCTTTGAGTGCTTCCAATTACTACAAATATAAATTGAGATACATTTTAAAGGTATAAAATATAGATATTGTTTGCTCCTCAGATCAGTAATTATATATCATACGGCTACCACTGTGACTAAACCTATAATATCATATGAACACATTTCTACACATTAACAAATAAAACCTTAAGTAAATCAATTACAGTTATTCATCATATTGCATTTAAAAATACATTAACTCTCCTTGAGATGCAGTTAGAAAAAAATATTGGCAAGGCAAAAATGCCTAATAAATTTTATTTTATATATGTGGGAAAACCTGTTCTCTACTGCATAGTCTTATGCTTCCAATGAACTTAAATAGTAAGGTCATCACTTAAAAGATGAATGATTTTCCCCAAATCTGCCAAATAAGTGACAAGTAAAAATAATCACCTGATATCTTTGTGTATCAGTAAATTTAGTACTGGAAAAACATGAATATATACCTTATGTTGATCTAGCAAAATATATATTTTAGTGCCCTCATTGTTTATTTTCAATGCCTACATCAAGGTGAGTTGCATTCATGCCCATGATGTATAACACAGTTAAATGCTGAGACTTGTATTTTTCCCCTCTGAGAACCAGTCCACTGAGTCATCTAGACTGGTTTGAAATATACAGATGTGCGTATATTTTCCTTCCATCTACTGTAAGGGCTGCCAACCCCTCACTGTCATCTCCCTCCTCCTCTTCACTCCAAAGAGCTGAGAACAGAGATGAGGCCAAGCTGCCTTCC
This sequence comes from Graphiurus murinus, assembly GCA_004027655.1. Lineage (NCBI taxonomy): Eukaryota > Metazoa > Chordata > Mammalia > Rodentia > Gliridae > Graphiurus > Graphiurus murinus. The sequence continues at coordinate 64,450 of PVLC010002284.1, read as the reverse complement.
ATCAGCAGTGTCCTGACAAGGTCCACTAACATATTGGTTCAGTGCATCTTGATTGAAGGATGCAGGGTTTAAAAAGTAAAACATAGAAAGGCTCTCTATACAATAAAGCAAATAGAAGCATGTTTAGTGATAGCAAATAGTTACCCCAATTTTCTGCTTAACCAGATCTATGAACATAATTCAAATATAAGAGATAATGAAGAGTTAAGTCCAAAACCCATCTGTCAGACCTTGAAGTTGACACATTTGATGTGCAGAAGCTTCATGCACAGCCTTAATTATTTTCGATTGAATGATCAAAAGCATTATAGACAGATATATGGCTTTGTTTCTAAGGCAGTGAGCACTGGGGTTACTGAGTAGAGTTACATCATATGCATATTAAAGGTCATGGAATATATGTGTATAGGGGAAAAGGAGGTAAAGCAAGAAGGTACAGGAAAGAGTAAAAGAAACGTAAGATAAATATCTATTTAAGCAATACCAACTATTCAACCTATTCAATATGTAATACCAAAAACTAGCAAAGGATGGGAGGCAAGAACATTTTTGTTCTCAGGTGCCTCACAAAGCCTAAACAACTTATCCCATTAAATGTGCTTAAAAAAAAAAAAATTGTGGATCAACATAGCCTATACAAGGAAGCCAACTGCTGTAGCTGTGGTTTAATTGAATACAGTCATCTATTTCAATGCAGGAGGAAATGCTGGCTTTGCTCAACTTAGTTGAAGAAGATCTCCTACCTAAGGGAGCTTCCAGGTCAATGTCATTAATACAGGATTTTATTCTCAGACTACAGAATCTAATCCTCGTGTAAGCAGCACTTCCATTTTACCTCCAATTGTGCTCAGTTGATGCAAGCTTTTAGCAGATGACAGTAGCTCATAAATAAGAAAGAAGGCACAAATGCAGAGCAATAGGCTGAAAAAGGAATGGAGAAGAAAAGGGGAAGGACGAAAGAAAGGAAGAGGAAAACCAGTGATTGGGAAGCACAGAAACAAAGCCAAGTAAAACAAAGACAGGAAATGAATTTTGCAGGCTTTCTGATACCCTTGACCCATGGAGCAAACAGAAATTTTGGGAATTTACACTTGATTTGTGTCTGTGGTTTTACTTTAAGAAATACTTTTATTGGTGCATGGTAATTATACATCATAATGAGGTTCAAAGTGATACAAACATACATGCACGCAGTACTTGGTGTGTTTTCCTCCAGATCCCACGGTGCACCCCTCCAGTCCCCGTGCATACTTTAAAGCTTTAACTTGCATACTCAAGTTGATCTGAGGTTTGAAATATTAGTCTCTCATTAAACTAATTGTACTCCCAACACTTAAATAATTATTCAAAGGATTCATAAGTTCTCCCAAGTTGATTCATTCTTTGACTAAATGAAGTTATTAGGTTTTACTTTATTTGGGCTTCTCTTAATGAAGTTATATTGGAAATCATAGCTCATTTACAAGTAGAAAGAGGTGAAAAAATACCATGCTGAATTGGGCACTGCATAAAGAAAGGCTGAGATCAGAAAAATCTCAGAACTTTTCATAGTGAGAACTTAATTTACCATACAGTGGCCCACCTAAGTAGCATCAACTAAAGAGAAAATGCTTGGTTGGATCCACTAATATTGCTTCCCACTAGTGAGCTTATTCCTGCACAATAAGTGTTTATTTTAAAGACTAATGCAGTAGTTACCTGCCATTAATGAAATGCTAATTGAGAAGTTTGTAGCTAATCCAGGAATATGCTTGATGGAGTTGAGAAATGTAAGAAAAAATAAATGACACATTTCTTTTGCCCTAAGAATTTCCATTTTTGTTCTGGGAAAACAAAATGAAGGTAAAAGAAACCCAAAATAGAAGATTACTATCACGTTTCTATATTATGCTTTCCTGATATGCATGTTCCAGGTGTGCAGAAATGGGAGATCTACATGCAAACTCCAAGAGTTAGAGTCAGCTTCATGTAGAGGCTGAATTTTAATTAGCACTGAAGAATGGGTAGAATGTGAATAAGCAGACAGAGGAAAATGGCTGAACAAAACAGTATGACAATAGATTGGCTACATACAATATTTGGAGACAGCGGAAAGAAGCAGCGGAGACTAGCTGAAATGGTGGGGTGGGGTTCAGTTTGGGGGGCACCAAAAGACATTTTGAAAAGTTCTATTTGTAGCAGGATAGCAACCTGCTGTGTCTACATATTCTCATGAATTCCCATGACTTCATGAGAGCAGAGAGAAAGCTCCACCTTTTCCAGTTTCCTGAAGATTCTCATGGTGGAGAGGTGATATCCTCGGCACCTACCTCTGAAGTGCCTGACATCCCCTATTGCCTTCTCACTTTGCTGTCTTCTTACACATCTTTCCTTTTACTTATGCATCTCCTGCACTCTGCAGGGCCACCCCCTTCATTAGCAGAACCACCACCAGCCCAAGGTGGTATAAAATGTTATATTCTTTAACTGAAGTTTAAGGGAACGCCACAGAAGGATGTGGAGAATATTATAGCAGAATGGCTAACAACCTAAGACTGACATTATACACGACTCTTAAAAAATTATCAACCATTTCTACTCTAAGACATTTCTGACAATATTCTCCTCTTACTCAAAATCCAGATGGCCACAATTTCCTGTCTCTGTGTGTCTGTGTGTGAGTGTGTATACATAATGTGTATGTCTCTATTTCCATCTTTTCTTAGCTCTAGAATATACCAAATATCTGGATTCCCCCCTCCCAAACAAGCAGTATCCAAAAGCAGAATTGTATATACTTAATAATTAAAAGAGATTTTGTTCTTCTCGTTCCACCCTACCCTGGATTGGTCTGAGGAACCTAATTTTGCATAACCTAAAAATCCCATCAGTAAGTCTTCCTAAACAAAAGACTACTACAGAGATGAATTCTGCTATTCTCCTAGAATTCAGAGAACAGCTGCAGCCATTTCTATTTTTTAGTGACTTTTTTCCCTTCTTTTTACATATTATTCAGGCTTGATTAGCTAAGCAAATCACTGAGGTTCAGGAGCAAGGAAGAGGTATAACCAACAAAATTCTTTAGGATTCCGAAACCATTTGAAAACAGTCTCTGGACAATGCCTGGTTAATACTTGGGGGAAAAAAAGAAACAACATGCCTTTGCCTTTCTTTTCCCTTTTTTATTTTTTTTTTGTCTTTCCACCATATTCAACAAAATAAACTCCAGGAAATAAAAAGAAAATCACTATATGAAAACAAGGCGATAGCACTCAAAGTGCAGAGTGGGAAAAACTGGCTATGCAGATAGCATAGTTCTATTATTTTCTCAAAATATTCTGCCCTTCACTGGTGACCCTTTGCATCTGTTGTGTGTGGTGCTGAGCCAGGGACATTACGAGAGTCAGTGGGGATAATGTAACAGACTCCAGTTCCCTAATGGGAGAGAAGCCCTCATTTATGCTGTTCTAAGTGTACATTCTAAAGACTTACAAAACCATTTGGATGTTCTGTAGCTTTCAGATTTCCCTGAAAATCACCAAACCACCATATTACTCTGTGTAATTAGTGTGTGTTTAGGAAGTGTGTTTACAGCAGTCTTTCCAAAATGGGGGATTTTTCTGTGAGTAAATGGTGTCATTTGCCCTTTACTGGTCTCTGGGAAGAATATTCAACTGTGAGGTTGATTTGACAGAAGCTGTATTAGGGGGATTTTTTCCCTTAATGCAGCTGTAGGATTAAGACCTGGATATAAACCCAAGTGTCTAAAATGTTCAACTGCCAGCAGGCACCATACTTAGACAGGGTCAGGGCCCCAAACAAATCACACAATGCCAAGTCCATCTGCCCTCTCTTTGTCACTTAGATAAAATCTAGGTAAGATGAACCTTGCTGGCAGCCTTGATCAATGAAACTAGAACACAAATATCACAATCTGTCATCGGTAGATAGAAATGGTTCTGGGTCAAAGCCAAACATCAAAGGGAGGCCCTGAGATCCATTGCTGATGTTAATTTTTATATCAGTGACCCACTGGTAGTTATGTCCTCTCCTCCTTCCCAGAGCCCCAAGTCCCAGAGCCGACTAAGGACAACTCCCGAGACAAGAATGAACTTGGCACAAAATCTGTGGCCACCTGTTACTTTCAAGGCACAGCCAAGGAGGCAAGAAGTGGGAAAAGACTAAATGTCCCCTGCCATAATGGCACCTTTCCCTGTATGCAGCCTTCAACGTTCCTCATCCACAGCAAGACTGCGGCCAGGCAGCTCAGTCCACTTGTGACAGAATCAGGCAATCGCTACTCTTTATTGTCCTGGAAAGTTACCCTCCTTGGTGCTGCCTGTGTACATCCGGTGCTTGTGGGCAACTGAACAGCTTTCCCTATAGAGACAGAAGTGCCACCTTCCAACCCACTAAATGTCTTGGTCTGCCTCTCCTTGCACACTGCCCTGTGATGGATGCATGTGTAAATTCAAACTGCATGTCTTTTATGAGTTGCATGCTGTTTCTCCAGCTTTTTTTTATACAGCATCCTCCTGCTTGCAATGAAACAAGCGTATTGGGTTTTATATGGTTATAAAATCCCACATAAGACAAACTATACGAAAGGCTTTTTATGTAGCTCCAGACTTCTTCACAATACCTCATTTCTTTTCCTATCATGGTCACGCCCCTACTTCCCACTCTATTTCCTTCTTTCCTCCTCCAGCTTGGAGACTCCCCATTCAAAGCATTCTGGAGACTTCCCCTTTTCTCTCTCTTTTTTTTTTTTTTTTTTTTTTGCTTACTTTCATAAATTCAATGCCTGGGAATCATTCTTTTTTAACTACAGAGGAGCACATGAATGAAGGTTTGTAATGAAAACATCTGTCTTTCCCAAACAGATGTTGGGATAATTCCTGGTTGCACATTTAGTATGCTGGTCAGTACAAACCAACATTCGCTCTGACAATGGGATCCTTAGCTCTTCTTGGGGCCAAGGCAGATATCTGAGTAACTATATGTTACTGTTATTGGCAAACTTCATTTTTGGCTAAAATCTATAAGAATACATCAGCATTCATCCATCATCTGCTGCAAAAGTCAATTTAGTTATATGTTTTATATTCTAAACTATATAGCATACAAATGTCACTACCTACATTGTGGAATTTGTTTACAGGATAATGTGCATTGCCTGAGTTATATTTGTTTATGCAGTAAGCCCAGATAAACCTTCTGCTACATTATATGCTACCCCACTAACAGTAGTCAAATATTACAAAAGGCTTTCTCGAGTTTAAGTTAAGCCATAGTTAATCATGACTTTCGAATGAAATCTTGTCTATCTTATTATGTCCAACAGAAGACTTCAATATCAGCCTTGTTTGCTGGTCCCAGGACATTTAGAACAACAAGTCGCATGTATACCCTTACAGACAAGTCAAAGAGGAATCATTTAGAAGGCAGTCTGGGAATGTATTATTATGGTGCATGTAATCCAAGATGCCTGGGAAATAAGAGGCACAAGTCACTCCAAACTGCACAGTCAGGCAAAGCAGGAAGTGTTTGAGGAGAAACCCGTATGAAAGGAGGGCACCAGCCATGAAGTATCTGGGGAAGAAGACAAGAGACTGAAGGAACAGGAAGCACAAAGGGCCTCACGTGAGAATGTGTGTGGAAATAGGAAGGAGGCCAATGTTGCTGGAACAGTGTCAGCTGGGGAGAAGGTGGAAGGAAATGAGGTCAGGAAAGTAGCCAAAGGCAAGATCATGGCCTTATAGACTATTAAAAGAAAAGTGGGTTTTATTCTAAGTGTGGAAAGCATGAAAAATGGAGAGCCAAGAACTGAAGAGTAATTAACAAAATAACACAATAATTATGTTTCCAGGTAATAAGTAATAGGCATTTTAAAAATAGGAAGCCAGAGAGGAAATAAGGAATATTCCTTGGGATCTCAAAGAAAAGACAATTGACTTTTGAGGTTTGAAGCAATTGGCTGGGAGGGGGAAATAAGTTTTTCAGAAGGAGGCAACACTATGGTGTAAAACAATACTATGCAGAAAGGGAGAGATGGGGAGAGGGAGAGAAGGAAAGAGAGAGAGAGAGAGAGAGAGAGAGAGAGGGAGGGAGAGAATATCATGATATCTGAGATAGCCCTTAAAGTAGCTGCTCTGGTTGAAGAATGGGGGGGGGGGGCAGTGGCATGGAGAGAGGTCAGGGTCAGATCTAAAGTTCCCTGCATGTCATCCTAAGGCATCTGGACTTCAACCACTCGGCCAGGGGACCACTGAAATATTTTAATCAAGGAAATGATGCAACCTGATCGAAGTTTTATTTTGGAGTAATAAATCTGTCAGTAGTGTGAAGAATTAATGGAAGCACAGAGGAGTGTCTGAGGTCAGGGCTACCAGCTGAGGAACTTGAAATAATCCATACAAGTAAGAAGAGATGGACCAGGACACTGACAGTAAAGAGAAATATATTGGAGAGTTATTTAGCAGGGATGGCCTCACAACCAGATCTGAGTGGGAAAATTGAAGGCTGTCAAGCGTAATTTCTTGGCTCACGCTTTGAGAAATTCAGTCAATGGTGATATCATTACCCAAAATAGGAATGGAGGATCAGGTTTGAGACTAGACATATTTTCAGATTTGTTACAAAATACGATCTGTGGAGTAGACACTAAGCAGAATAAAGGCCTAAGGAAGGTAAAAGAATACAAATATGGGACCATAGGTTTAAATATTAACTTTAGCAAGGGATGAGGGACAATTCATAAAGTAGAGAAGATGTAATAGTTGATGAGAACCTGGGTAAATTAGGAGATGGGAAGGGAAAAACAGTTAAGGAAATTTACCTTTCTCTCCTTTTATGTGTATATATGTTCAAGCATGCAGCAATGAATATGTATTAATGTAAGCATGTGTATACATATAGATACATGTGTAAATATACATGAATACAAATGCAGTAATTAGGGGAAAATGTCTTGTATAAATTATGTAAGGTGAAAGAGGATGAAGTGTACAGATTGGCTTTGCATAGATCAAAAGAATAAAAACTGATGCCTAAATTTCAGTCTTAAATGACTAAAGCACAGTATCACCATTGATGAAGATAAGGAGACTAGTTGGGTACCAGTCTGTTGATAGGAGAAGGAGCCATGATTCATTACATTTTAGACATGTTGAATCTGAGATGATAGTAAGAACTCAGAATGTATAAGTCCAATACAAAATTGAAATTACACGATCAGAGCAAAAAGAGGTAGTCTGAGAAAAAAAAAAGAGGCAATTTTTTAAAAAAGTAATGGTCAAATCGATAAAGTTATACACATATGGGTTATTAGACATAAAAGAGAATATCATGAATGAGAAACCCTTGAACAATAGTTTCTAGTCTGCAAGGTGAAGGAGTCAGGCAAGGGATGTAACTTGTCCCAAGACTAAAGAGTCATCCCCCACCAGTGTCTTAAATTGACCAAAAGCTAGTCAACTATTTAAGAAGGAGAAACATTCCCTAGGAGGTAAGTGTCTTACACCTGAATAATTCCATTGATGGAAACAGGAGGAACAATCCCTGTTCCTGGTAGTCTATTTGCAGAATGTTACCAGGAAGGTGCATTCAGGGCAATGAAAACAGGGATTTGAAATTAACAGCTTTTGAATAGTCTGAATGAGATAAGTCCTAGGGACTGAGTCCATAATCATTGCTATTGCTGAATTGTTCAAGAAGACAACAAATTATAAAAAGGACATTCACTAAAAATACAGAAACATGGATGTCCTCTCTCACCACAGATAAAGTAAATTGGCAGTGCTAAATTTGCTCAGAGATTTCTCTAATCAAAGTTGAAGTTAATAGATTGTGGATTTTGGAAAAAGAAACTAACCAATATCCCAGTGATGCTACAATCAAATTTTTCTCCACCCATCACCCTCACCCCAATGCCTCCAAGTCTCCGTGGTGATCTATATCAACTCGGATCTGAGTGTTTGGAACATAGTTTTTTTGGGATAACTGCCCTTGAAGAAAAGGATTAACTTAGTCTACAATTGGATAGCTGTGGGGCCAGTACTGTAGAAATCTCATGTGTCCTATTAATTCTCTGTTATCTTTAAAAGGTTGGGAACATCAGAACCTTGCAAATAAGTTAAGATATTGTCTGAGACTCTGAAGAAATCATAGGGAACTTTTCGAAAGACAGGCCAAGATATAGCTGCTGATATAACTCCAGTGGCATCAGGCATTGAGAATATCTCTGGCTGAGACCACGCAGAAAAACTAAACTCTGAATTTTAAGCACACAGATAGAATTGGATTTTAAGTTTGATTATCTTTGGTTTGTGTCTTTAATTTGCAAAGGAAGTTTATATTTATAGTTTTATTTCTCTTTATGCATTTATTGATGAGATAGACTTTATATTCAAATTGAGATATTTCTATGTTTGCAGTGTTATATTATTGGACTGCCCTTGTATATTTTGCTATTAGAGTATCTTAATGCTATAATTTCATCTGATTGATAAATTTCTGATATGTTCTATTGACAATGTGACTGACCAAAATTTGCAATAAGAAATAAAACAGGAGGTGAATGTTTCACTCTGGTTAGAGATTGACCTTGAAGTTGATTATCTACTATGTAATTATGAGTAATCATAACAAAATGTCCTTACATTGAGTTTGACATAACTATTTCCATTGAATTGACTTTAAATATCATATCATGTTTTTCTTAAGAATAGATATATATTGCTGAGTATTAATTCATTCTTTTTTCTTTCTTTTTTTTTGTGGTACTGGGGATTGAGCCCAGGGGCATTCTACTTCTGAGCTACATCCCCAGTCCTATTTATTAGTCTTTATTTAGAAACAGGGTCTCACTAAGTTGCGGAGAGTCTCACTAAATAGCTGAGACTGTCCGTGAACCTGGATCCTTCAGTCTCAGCCTCCCAAGTACTGGGATTACAAGTGTATGCCACCATGCCCAGCTAATACATTCTATTTTGAATGGAATTTTATTTTTTTTAATTGCAAGTGAATTTAAAATATTTTAAATGTTATGCCTAAGTACGCATATCTGTGTGTGTGTGTGTGTGTGTGTGTGTGTGTGTGTGTGTGTATGTGTGTGTGTGCAACTTTGCAATTATTTTACTGGGATTCCTTGATATTGCAGCATGAATCCTTGTCTTAATCCAGTCTAGTATAAATTAGTGTTTTTAAGCACTTCCAGGACAATACAACTGCTGTAAAATAATTTATTTCCACTCTTTCCCCTTCCTGATTTATAGGCCACCATTGTCTTATGGTTTAGTCCCATGTATATAAGCCAACAATATTCATCATTGCTTTAAATAATAATTATCCATGTGCTTTTACAAACATTTCTCTTCAGCTGCCTAATCTTTTCCAAAGATCTGCTGATTTCTTAATTTTAATTATTATATTTTCAGTTTTATGATTTTCATCTTATTTTTAGTTACACTTTTCTGTTTCCCGACAAAGTGTTCTATCACATGACTTGAACCTGGTAATCATATGCATTTTTAAGGATGTGCCAAATAACATCAATTTGTGCCTTTCCCGTAAACCTTTATCTATTTTCCATTTTGTTTCCTTGATATTTAAATAAAATCTTGTTTCTCCTAACAATTCAGTTTCAATTGTCAGATATTTAATACAAAAATATAGTAAAATTATGTTTTATGAGAATCACATTTCTCATTAGATTTATGCTTCCTTCTACCAGGCTTCGATATTAAGGCAAGTCACCTACTCTCCTCTATTAAGATCAGTGGATAGAATGAGGCTTCTGTTTAATCCTTTGACCTCTCATCCTCACAGAACACTGAAACATCCCTCCAAGAATCAAACTACCCCATTTCCAGGAGCCAGCAAAAAGTCAATTGGGCCATAAGTGCACTCACTTGAGGGTGTTGCATGCTAGATTTGAAGTTCAGAAGCTAAGCATTATAAAAACCACCATGGAGCTGATGGAAAATTTCTCTGTGAATGTTGTCACTTTCTTCACCTTCTCCATGTACTCACTGACTCAGAATTCTACTTCTACCTAATTCATTCACGGCTTGCACTGACCCAGGGATGGGAGAAGATCCTGGACATAGATTCTGGCATAGAAGACAGAAGCAGAATACAAGTGGTATATTACATTAAATTAAAACATATGCTATGAAAAGTGATGTTAAGAGGTTGAAGACTCTGCAAGACATCATCTACTTGATTTGCCACAATTTATAAAATTAATTCACTCCTACGTGTTGACACATAAAGAACTGTGCTATTTCTGAATGCTTAGGCATCTCTCTGAACATGGAAGGAGAAACTGGGAAAATAAATGAGCTAATGAGGGAGATTTTTCAAAATGTAGGCTGTATGGCTCCAGAATATGGCATTAAATAATATTAAATCATAACCTGAGAAAGTTATTCTCTTTTAAGTTTTCTCCTTCTTCTTCTTCTTCTTCTTCTTCTTCTTCTTCTTCTTCTTCTTCTTCTTCTTCTTCTTCTTTCAATACTGATTATCTTAAGAGAAAGTCTTGGTTTGATTTTTGTTGGTTTTAGGGTATCTTTTCATTTGTTAATCTCTTCCCTTAATAAATAAAAGTGCAGATTTTCAGCTCTGAGCATTTGGCAGTCAACAGTATCTAGCTAGAATTTAATAACATTTCCATGTCCTGTTGCTTTGTTTTTATTACATTTGCTTGTAGTGTTACATTCTATTTATCACAAGTGGTATATCTATTTCTTTTGTGTCAGTCATTACTTTTTTCCTTTCAAAAATATTGTGAGTTAAATGAATAGATAGAAAATGTTAACTATCTGGTTGAGTTATATGAAATTTTCAATAATGACCTACCTTGAAATATAATAGGCAAAATATTACATGATACAAATTATAATATGGTAAGTATTATATTTATGCAATAAACATCTAATGCATACGAGTGATTGAAATCTGAAAACACAGAAATTCTCCTTATTTGCAGCTTCACTTTCCACAATTTCAGTTGATCGCAATCAGACCTGGTCCAAAGATATAATACAATACAAATTCTATATTTTGAGGGAGAATGAAACAGATTACATAACTGTCATTATAATATCTCATTATAATCATTCTATTTTCATTATTAGTTATTGTTTTTAATCTCTTACTGTGACAAATTTATAAATTAAACTTTATCACAGGTATGTACATAAAAAATAGTATAAAGATGATTCATGGCTATCTGTGGTTTCAGGCATCCATAAAGGGAAGTTGAAGTTTTGACCCATGGATAAGAGAGGATTGTGGTACTGATAGCATTATGGGTAACTTTGATAGGAGCCTGTAAAAGTAAAGTTGAAAAGAAGGATTCCTCCTGTCTTTTATGTGTTCAAAACATTGTTTAACAAGAATAATGCCACTGACTGATTCTAGCCTCCAAGCCATAATGATTCTCTAACCTAGCATATTAATTCACCAGATATCAAAAATAACTAAAAAAAAAAAAAAAAAAAAAAAAAAAAAAAAAAAAAAAAAAAAAAAAAAAAAAAAAAAAAAAAAAAAAAAAAAAAAAAAAAAAAACAGAGGCTGAACACCATGCCACAAAGTCATGAACCCAAACATGACTTTAACATTTCATTGCCTGGCATATCTAAAACTCTGAGATGCTGAAAAAAAAAAAGTACTTTATAAAACAAGCAAATGTTGAATAATATCCTAATTAAAACTACAATGTGAACTGAATAAAGACTGGGGAGGGAGGTTGTTAGTGAAGTTGGTCCTCATCAATTGCTAAGTTTCCACAGACAAAAGCCCTATTTCTATTATAACTCAGCTATTTACGCTTACTGCTAGATGAGGTATATCAAGAAGTTGTAGAAGGAAATGGTTCACAACCAAAGGGTCTTGTTCAGAATATATATATATATATATATATATATCCAGGGCTATCAATATATAATCCCAAAAGCGAGATTTCAGTGCTGAAAATCAGAAAATGATGAGATGAAAAAGCAAATTATAAATTCATTCAAAAATCTGAGAAAGAGAAAAAGGAAGGAAAGTTGAAGGGATGAAAGCTACTTAAGAGGGAAAAGAATTAATTCCTGTATCATGGGTCCATCTATTACTGGCCAGAAAATTCACTCAGGCCTTTCCTATGCCTGTGGAAATTGATGCAGTGTCACATAGATATTTTAAATGTAAAATGAAGGAAGAAAATAAATAACTGAGGCCACAATTTCCAAACAAAGAGAAAGAGAAAATGGAACATCATAAAACTATACAAGCAAAGAGGAAAATCAATAAAATTCAATGCAGCACATCTTCCCGCTTACATCTGAGCACACAAAGTTTGCTCATCTGGAATGCACCAGGTGTACAGTATGTGTTATAAATCTTTCAAGTCTTCAGAAATATGATCTATCATTAGGAACACTGAAAAATATCAGTTGGCTTCATTAATTGTGGTTTTTGCTTTCTTCTAAGCTTAGGTATTGACCAGCACCCTGGGGGCTTTGTATCCTTGTTCCAGGCAACACTGCAGTTAGAGAGTAGGTAGATAGACGTCACAGGTCCAGTATTTTTAACATAAATCACTAGCTCTCAGTCGCACAGTCCTGAGTCAGAGAATATTAGGATGCATAGTCTTTTTTGCTCTTCCTTCAGGTGGAATAATCCCACTTCTATAAAGGGACATTAAGTCACCACGCCTTCACTCCATCCCTGGTGATGGGCTATTTTTTGTGATTTAGAAATTACCAAAAAGAGTAATTCTCAGAATTGCCTTTCCGTCAAAAATCATCTGGGACGTTTTTCATTTATGGAAACTTCTGAGACCCATCTTCAGCCTAAATAAATTATATTTTCTGGGAGTTTTCATGAATCTTCATTTTTCAAAAATAGGATATTCTGATATAGCTAGTCACAGAACTATGTTTGGGTACCATTGCATAAAATTTCTCAGTACTCTCTTTTATCCTCACCATAGGCAAAATTTACACCATTTTGCTCTACCTTTGAACAAGAAAATCCCTATAAAATTTCTCCTCACTCCCCGAAAGGTCTGAGAATACTCCACTTTAATTAATCTTGCTCCTTCCAAGTATTTTCCTTAAGTGTCTCATCCATTTGTCTTTAATCTCTTCCTAAAACCCAGTGTTTTATGTCTAGTAACTTCCAACACAAATATTGTACAATATAAAATGATTCTGAAGGCTGGCGTGCCTTTACTAGAATTAGTCTTCTCATGGTTTGAATCTTTGTCTGCAGCGTACTAGAAACATATTTCTCCTATTGAGCCTAATAGGCTGACAAAAGCTTGTTTTATAATTCTTAGACATTGAACCTTATGAAAAATAAGAAAAGTGCACCATTCCAAATTTCCAGAGTGGCTCATTATAAGCATCCCCTTATGTTACTAAGAGGCTCTGCAGAGAATGCTAATAAAGTCATGGTGTTTGAATCCACACGCAGCCAGAGCCCTCTGCACTGCTTCCTACTGGCTGGAGTTTTGTCTAGGAAGGATGTTCTAGTGAGACACTTTGTGAGTGGCCTATTTAGGAGTGCTAAGTCTTATCCATTCTTAAGGTTTTGATCAACTCTTTTACTTCCATAGCCCGTTCCCACTCTATCTTGTGGATATATATATATATATATATATATATATATATAATATTAGGATGGGTCAAGGATGCCAAGCCATTTTCACTGTATACTACAATATTGGAATTTCTTGGGCTGGTAGACATATGCAAGAGCAAGTTGGGTGGCCCAGACTCATCTGTGCTTGAAGTAAAACACATGTTAATGTAGGCCATTTATTTCTCTGTTCCTCAAGGTACATAGCTATGAACAGATGGCATTAGATAAGACAAGTAGCTTTTAAGTTGTTTCTTAAATGTATGAACAATATAACAAGTACTCCAAAATAGAGCATTAACAAGACCAATAGCAAACCCTTTCATATTAAAAACTTTTTCTTCCCTACACAAGGGTAGCAGAAGCTAACATAATCTATCTTGAATTACTGTATGTCATTCTTTCATTTGTCTTTAGAGTTTTAAAATATTTTTGTATCTTTAAAAATAGACATCCTTATTTCTATACATAGTTGACATTTATATAAATAGTTCAGTAAAATATATTTTTATGTGACTTGTTTTTGTTCATCACTATTCTTATAGCAACAGACCAAAATGAATCTATTCATTCTCTTGTTGATGGATATTTGGATTCTACCCAACTACTTCTATAAAAATTCTTATATATCTATCTTGGTTTCCATGTGCATGAGCTTTTCAAGAGTATATATTATAAAGAAACACTGTAGGATCTTACGGTATAGTATACTCTTCTTCCACTTTACAAGTAATGCCAAATAACTTGCCTAAGAGGTTGTATCATTGTATAATCCAATTAATCTTACATGAAACTCTCCATCATTCTAAATCTCATCAATACTTGCTATTGTATACTTTGATTTTTAAAAATTTATCTCCCCTTTTCTACCTGTAGTAATTAGTCAGTGTTTTATGGCCAAAAAAGGCTCAGAACACAGAACCACAATACATATAAATCAATACTTTTATGTAGGAAAATAACATAACATGGCAGCAAAATTACAGTAAGGATATGCATCAATGCCAAAGTCTTCTTTATAGCCAGAGGTCCAGAGAGGTGAGGTATTAAGTACCAATTGCTCTCTGTGGAAGGGCCATACTGACCCCAGTTTGCTGCTCAATCAGGAACCACTGACATGTGTATGGCTTACCACAGAAACAGAGAGCCCAACACAGAGATTCTTGGTCACATAGCAACTTTCTTTCTACATAACTTGTCACCAAGGCAGAGCTCTCTGGGGTTCTCAGGAAAACCAGATGCAAATCATCAATGTCCTTGTTATTATTAACAATAGTGACAGGTTGATACAAGTAACCCCAAACTCCCTGAATCCTTGATTAGAAAACAATACTGATTGGTAACCAGTATGCTTGATGCCTTGTCTGGGAATCAATGTTATACTACTACAATATTTTAGTAAAACAGCTTAGGACAGTTTCATAACCACTCTTATGATTTACAATTCCTTGGTGTCTAATAGAAAAAAATCCTCTCTCTCTCTCTCTCTCTCTCTCTCTCTCTCTCTCTCTCTCTCTCTCTCTATATATATATATATATATATATATATATATATATATAGCCAGTTGAAATTTCTCTTCAGTGGAATTCCTGTTTATGTCTTTTGATTGTTTTTATTTTCTTTTTCCTTCTGTGTGTATGTGTGTTGATTTTTAGAAATCATTTACATATTTTGGATACTAGACCTTTACCACAATACGTGCTCTTGTGTACAAATTCAACTTGTCATCCATAGATGATTTCATTCTTTTATTCACATTCTAACTTCTCTTTTACATTTTTGTTCTCTTTGTACTACATTTTGAATGTTTTACTTTAATGTTCCGATTTGCTAATCCTTTTTAACATTGTTTAGTTAATTCACTGCACTAGTAACTACTGCTACATAAAAATATTGTGAAATTTAGTAATTTAAACCAATGATCATTTATTGTCATCCACAAATTTCTAAATGGTTCAGGGACTGGCAGACATGGGTGGGCATAGTTAGAAACTTTGCAGATCTCAGGTGACCTGTGAATGAGTTGCAGGTTGATAGATACAGGCTTAGCCAGGGCAGTTCAATTGGGGCGACTTTGCTCCATGTTCTTCTCATCTCTGGTGTACTTTTCTCATCACAGTGGTAGAGACATGGGAGAGTCAAAGGAAACACAGAACCCTCTTAGGACCTGAATTCAGAAGTGGCACCCTTCACATCTACCTTAGTATATGAGTTAAAGTAAATAGCATGGCTAAAATTAAAAAAAAAAAAAGATATAGGGAAACATACTGTAGCCTGACTGCAGGATGTACCAGGTCCTCTGATGCATGGTGTTGATTCAAGAAAGACTGAAGAGGGGTGGCCAGGAATGCACCCCGCCACATTCATAGAGTTGTGAGGGTTAATG
Source organism: Graphiurus murinus (assembly GCA_004027655.1). Taxonomy (NCBI): domain Eukaryota; kingdom Metazoa; phylum Chordata; class Mammalia; order Rodentia; family Gliridae; genus Graphiurus; species Graphiurus murinus. Next base: position 48,455 of record PVLC010002284.1, on the reverse strand, counting down.
TCATGTGTCAACTTGACTGAGCCACAGGGACCAAACATTTGGTCAAAGAGTATTTTGAATCAAGATACAGTGATCTTTGAATGAAGCAGATTGCTCTCTAAATGTAAATGGGCCTCGTGTAATCAGTTGACTCGCTGAAGAGAACAACACAATTTCCTTCCTGGTCTCCAGCCTGAAGAGTTTGGAAACACCACACCAACCTACATAACCATGTGAGCGAATTCCTTACTATAAATCTCTCTCAGTACACACACACACACACACACACACACACACACACACACACACACACAAATTGGTTTTGTTTCTCTGGAGAATCCTGACCAATACAAGAGTTTACATTTCAATGATTTTTTTTTCTTCCTTATAGAATTTCAGGTAATTATTTTTCAAAATTTGTATAATCACTTGGTACTGTCTCTTTTTTTATACTTTTCTTGGTTCATTATAGTTATATATCATACTGAGCTATAGAGTGATAGGAACATACATTCACCCAACTATTGGAGAATTTTCCTCCAGGTCCTACTGTACTCTCTCCCCTTCATCATATATGTCTTTGAGATTATAATTGGTAATTTAATATAAGTACTTGGTTATTTCAACTTGGTCATATTCTTTAAATCTGTTTCTTTAAGTATATTGCACACTTTATTTATTTAAATATATTTAATTTGGTAAATATACTTAATACATTAAATCACATTTAACATTCAATTATATTTAGATATATTTAATATTCATCACCATTACATATATTTAACATTGTATATTTTAATACACTTTTAAATACATTGAGCATTCATTATACTATAATTCTAAGAGCTGAAACCAACCTTAATTGTGTCCGTTTTCTTTGTTTCCTCTGGCTTCTTTCAAGATTTTCTATGTCTTTGATTTTCTGCTGCTTAAATATGTTATGCCTAGGTATAGATTGTGGTGGGAACCGGTATTTGTCGTATTGGTGTCCTCTGAGCTTTCTGAATCTTTCTGATTTGGTGTCTGTATTAAGTTTGGAAAATCCTATAGACACTGTGACTTCAAACATTTCTTCAGCTCCTTTCTGAGTTTCCTTCTGGAATTCTAATTACACATATTTGATGCTTTCTGCATTATTATTTTTTCTCTTTGGACTTCGGTTCCGGAGGGTCCTGTAGGTGTGTCTTCAAGCTCATTGATTCTTTTCTCAGCTGTGTCTGGTGCACTAATGAGAGCATTGTCAGCATTCTTCATTCTTCATTTTTCTTATAATGTGTTTGAATTCTAGCATTGCCCTTGGATTTTTTTTGTCTTAGAGTTTGCATTTCTACTCAACTCTGCATTTTTTTGTGTGTGTTTGCCGTCCACTTTTTCCACCACATTCCTTACCATTTTAAGTATGACTTCTTTCAAATTCCTAGTCCTGTAATTCTAAAATCTCTGCTATATTTGAGTTTGATTTTGAATCCTGCTTTCTTTTTCGAAATCTCTGTTTTTAACCTTTTATAATGACTGATAGTTGATTTCTTGTCAAAAGCTAGATATGGTCTATCACATAAAAGATATTGAATAAATATTCCTTTAATATGAGCTTTTACATTTATTTTTCCAGATGTGAATATGTGTTTACTGTTTGCTGTAGCGGTAGAAACTGCATTTTTTTCTTCAGTGCCTTTGTTTATGTCTCCTGTTGTCATTGGGTTTCCCTATAAACTCATTCTTGAATAATATCTAAGGTTTCTTGATCTGTTAGCTGTATCCTGCTATACAAGAGACTAATTTATGTGATATTAAGACATAGGAGGAGAAAGCATTTTGCAATGCTCTAATTAGGTCACAGTCTTTTAGTGAGCCTGTATACCCTTTGCTGGGACCCTCTAAAGTGCTTCTTGCCTTGTTTTTTGTTTGTTTGCTTTTTGTTTTTTTCTTCCTTAGGTGAGACAGAAAAGCTAGAGGGGGCTGGAGTTTAATATTTTCATCTTCTTACATGAGTTAGGCTGTAGTAAAACCCAAGTGTTTTTAGGTTATGATAAAAATAATTTCTTCTGAGGTTTGAAGGCAATCTTTTGTTAAGAAAAAGAGAATACTCTGGGAATATTTCAAAATGGTTACTTTTCCTCTTCTCATGCCAGAAAAAAAAAAAATAAAAGTGTAGGGCATCCCAAAGGCCAGGCCCTGGGAGCACTTAATTCTCCAGATAGTCCGCACTAAGCCTCCTGCAATGCATTAAAGACAGTCTCAGTGTTTCTGTCAATACTGGCTCCAGTGACAGCTTCTGCTTTGGGTATCTGCTCCAGGTAAGCAGAAGGTAATGCGACTCTTGAAATTCATCTCTCTTCAGTTTTGGGGGCAGAGTTCTGTCTTGTGACTTCAATTCCTTGTACATCTACTAGGTTGTTGGTTTTCATCTTACTTAAGTAGCTTTCTCTGTTGTTGAGGAATAATGACTTCTGAGCTCTATGTTTTACAAGAAAGCACATGCCTTATTTCTTCATGAGTTTCTATTTTTTTCTGTATGTTCATGTTCCTTTGGGACTTTCACTATTGAATTCCATAACATCTGGGTTGAGAATGCATTCTTTGAGAAAAGATTTGCATTTGCATCTGCCAGAAACTTAAAGGAAATTAAGCCCAGAAATATTTTACATAGTTTCTTTATTTAGAACTTTTAGGTATTGTAGATCCTAATCCCCAACTGCTGTGATGGCTAAGATAGAGTTAAGAACTTTTAGAGAAAACATTTGAAAGTTTATTACCCAAGACATAAGGTGTGGTTGACAGTTCTGCCTTCACATGAGGTGTGCGCGCGCGCGCACACACACACACACACACACACACACACACACACACCTCTTTGCTCAGGAATAATCCTGTCAACAATCCCAGTTTAAGTGTGAATTTTGTGACTCAGTACCTTTGTTTGGATCCGAGACCTTTTCTTCCCGTCTCTATATGGCTGTTAATAGAAGAACTTCAGTTACCAGGAAACCCATGACTGCTTTCAGGACAGCTTCCATTTTATTTCACTCCAGTTCTGATTTCATCTTTTTCTGTCCCTTGAGGATTTTCTGGAGTACTGAAATACATATTTGAACATTAAAGGAAAAAAAAATAACATTTCCCATATTTTTAGGAAGAATGCTTCTGGAAGCTGTTGTCTACCATAGTACAAAGGAATAGAAGTCCAGTTCGCCTTTATCTGGCCTATATAGTTGACATTTTTTTCAATAATATATTTAAATGTAGGTTTCCATGGCTACACCAATGCTGAAAATCATTAAATTAGAAAATATCCGTGAGAAATTCTTCATCCAAAATAAGCATTGTGGTCAAGAACATGAGCCTTGGAGCCACACTGAGTTTGATTTCTCATTCTGGTAATTATTTTGTGGGTGACCTTAAGCAAGCCCCTACAGTTCAATTTCTTTACCTGTAAAGTGAGGATAATAATGCCACCTACCTCATAGGGCCAATATAAGGATTAAATGAGCCAATATATGTAAAAAAAAACAAAAACAAAAACAAAAAAAACAAAAAACCTAATATTGTGACTGCCACATAGCAAGTATTCAATAAACCTCAACCATTATTATTATTTTTATTGCTACTTATTGCCATTGTTTCCAAGCTCTTCCTAATTGCCCTTCAAAGATCATCAATAAGTCTCTACTCTTGCACTAATTTCTATTTAAAATTACTGCTCACTTTGGGATATAGTGCTAGGCTGAAATCATTATTTGTAAATGGGCTGGCCACCCAAAGACATCTGGAATTAGCCCTTTTGGGCACAAAACAAATGAATATACACCCTTTTGGTGCAGATGTACATACTGTCCTACAAACCTACTTTGTTCAAAGCTGCAGTTTATTTATTTATTTTTTTTCATCAAATAACAGAAGTGCTTATCTGTTATGTAACTGAAATTTTCTACCTGCCCAGAGACCATAGAGCTGCACTGAAATCACCTGGTTTAATTTCTTTAATTTCTTTATACTTCTGTGCAATAAAATGGCAGATGGCCAGGAACAGTCAGTGACATGGAACAAGATGCCAGTTCTATTCCTACCTTGACTTACATTCCTACCTGTTAATCTCACATCGCAGCTGAGAACCAAGACTGTCCACACATTCTTATATTTGTCCCCTTACCTCATCTCTGTTATTTACCAGTTTTTCAACATGTGCTGTACTAGGCACTTTTAACTCTGTATTAGTAAACACACTATCCATCCTCCCAAGATAATCAGGATGTAGAGAAGAAACTCTTGCAGAACAGGAATCTGTCACAGCAGTAGGATGTGCATCAACTATGGAGGTCTGTAGTGCCTAAGGGGTGAGGAACAAAGACTTCACTGAGTGGAGGAGGTATCTGAGCTTGGTCTTGAAAAATGAGAAGGAAACCACAGGAGGAACTTTCTTAAGCAAAAAACTTTACTTGCAAAGCTGATGATTCAATTATTTGAAATAGTATAGCGTGCTTGAGTTTCGGTGAACAAAGTCATGTGACTAAAGTACAAGATATATTTGGGGAGGGTGCACTAAAAATGAGACCAAAATTTACTTTAAAGCAGAAATCTCATATATTAAAGTCTGAGACTTTGTCCTGAGGGTAGTAGGCCTTCCTATCCAAAAAATTAAACAGAGAATTTTGTAATCATATTTGTGTTTATGAAAAGAGTAGTGTGGGAGGAGATAAAGAGTTTTCATGCTGAAGACTGATTAAGGGGCAGCTATGAGGAGCTGAGAGACATAAACTGGTCTGAGCACAGGCAGAAGACAATGGGGATGGAAATAAGGGGGCTGAGTGAAAAACAGTGACAGACAGAAGAGACAGGACTAGGTAAGCGACTATCAGTGAAGGAGTAAAAAGAAGCAGGGCAGAATGTGAGGAAAATTAGTAGCTCATGTGGTGTATTTAAATAGTAGAGAACACAAAAGTAAAAATACGAGAAAAACATTAATTTCTTTTCTTATCTGATACAAGGGTGAATTTGGCAGCACTAGGTTATATATGCGCAAAGGCTTTTGCCCTCTCAGGCTTAGCCTCCGCAGGCCTGGCTTGCAGTTCTGCTGTCTTCCCTTGGAGCAGGCTCCGGGGACTCCACCCACTCCCTGCCTCCCAAAGCTGACAAGTCAGCTCCTCCCTAGAGGATCCTCTCCCTTGGAGCTTCCCCACACAGAGTAACTGTCTTCTCTACTTCCTCCTTCCTTCCAGTCCCCAAAGACTAACACACATGACACTTTAAAAAAATTACTATTAATCACTACAGGAAACAGAGAAAAGCAAGAATAATAATAATAATAAAACCACAAAGGAATTACCAAACTTAATCTTACAGATTTATTTATTTTTCTCTTACTGGGACTGTAACACAGAGCCAGATCCTGCTCCTCCTCCTCATTAAAAAATGCATTTATTTTTAAGACACAGTTCAACCATCTTCCCACACTAGTATGTGTCAATACTTCAGAAGAGGGTATGCTAACTTCTTTTTCAGAAAAATCCTTTTCTTTAAGCATCTGGCCTGAATCTCCTCATCTCTGCACACCAGTATGAAAATATTCATTGAATACTTACTTTCCTTCCAGCACGGGGCTAGGCCCTGGAAAGACAGAAGTGGAAAAGACCATGCCCTGGGAGACTCACACAAGAGTGGTGGAGGATGGATTCACTAGACATAGCCCTTTCCCAAGTGAATAGTGTATTCAGGTAAGTCCTATGGTGACAGGGACCGTTAAAAACTATATTTTTTGTTTATTGCTATATCTCCATCATCAAGATGGTACTTGGCACACAGATAATGCACAATTCACAGGCTTTGAATCATGAACTTCCCTCTGCCAAAACCAGAAAGATCTTCAAGCACTTCCTTTCCTGATTGACATATTCAAAATAGCCCTATAAGAATGATATTTTTCATATTCATAAAACTCTTATGGAAAAAGAAATTCATTTGTTGGAATTGATTTTACTTCATTCTCAACTTCACTTGTGTTCAGTGAAGTGTATTAAAAATACCAGGCAGTGTTTTGCACTAGGATTTATCCTGCCTGCTGTAGAACTTCAACAAGGGAATGGAGAGGGAGAGAGAGAGGTCAATATGATGTGAGAGCCGAGCCAACGTGCTCTCCTCTCTGCTTCCCGCCACCCTGCTCTGAGATTCACAGGTCCTGGCCTCACATGCACTAAACCTGGAATCTCCAAGAAACTGTGAGCAAATAAATCCTCCTTCCTTTAAGTTGCATGGTCAGTCATTTCGGATTATAAGTAAAAATGACCTAGACAGTCAGTTTTTGGTCTATAGTTGCAACAGGTTGTATTTTCTAGTAATAAATCCCAACATACATTCTCTTCTTTTAGTGTGATTTTGACCCTGCTCTGTTTGGGAGTCTCAGTCCTCTGTCTGTGGATCTGTGTGAGCTTGTGACTGTACTGGAAACGAGGCTTCATGATTTGTGAGCCTGGACCACAAAGGCACTGTGGCTCTAGCAGTTTCGCTTTGGAGGCTTGAGATACTGTCATGGTTTCATTGCTGTCAGACTGCCATGCCCCAGCTCCTTTGGCTTCCTGGGCTCCTGACAGCAGCCTCTGAAGAGACAAGAACTAGCCCCTCCCAGGTTGAAATATAATTTGCTAATTGTTGTTTTTAGCTACTGTATGTTTTAGTAATGTATTATATAGAAATAGATAACTAAAACATAAACACTGAGTTCCTCTCACTTGATACACTGAATGGTAGTTAGTGTGCTGCTTCCCAGGGATCATCTTTTACTGTGTTTTCAACAGCACTCAAGTGTATCCTTCCTTTCCTCTTCTTCTCTCCCTCCTTCCCTTCCTTCCTTCCTTCTTTCCTTCCTTCCTTCCTTCCTTCCTTCCTTCCTTCCTTCCTTCCTTCCTTCCTTCCTTCCTTCCTTTTGTCCTTCCTTCCATTCCTTCTTCCTTCTTTCTTCCTATTTATTCTTTTGCCCTTTTATTTTTTTTTCCTTATTTTTCCTCTCTCTCTTAAAAAAAAAGAAAAAGACCTCTCCATCACTGCATATGTTCATGGTAGGGTGGTGAATCAAGCTGGCAAAGGCAAATAAAGGAGCCAAGTCTCTCTCAGTACTTCAAATCTTGGGCAGAACAAAATAATTACAAAAGAAAAAAGAGCTGATTCATCTCATCCATCATGATGAGATTATTAGTCAAAGTTCTGTAGATTCCTGAAGCTGTTTTGGCTCTGATCCTGTTCTAAACCCACTTTTGTGAACTTTCCTATAATTCTAAGCAATTGAATTTCCTACATAAATTACCAGTCATAAGTTTTATACACACTGTTAGGTAATCCAAATCAAATTTTAAATTTCTATATCCAAACTGATCACTCTACACAAATAATGACAACAAATTAATACTTAATTTCACATTCTTGCTGGAGGGAGATTATTTTGATCTCTGATATTTGATATTTCCTACACACTAATGCTTTGGGGCCTTCTGGGAATAGAACTTCCTTTTCTCTTTCTCTTTTTTATACAATTGATATCAAGCATACTTATATTTAGAAGTATTTATTTTTAATTTAAAAAAAGAAAACAAGCCAAATGGGAAATGCAAGGAAAAGAAGGAATGAAATATTTCCTTCCATAGTACCAAGACCACAAAGTTGCAAATAACAAGACACTCAATTTGCAACAATTTTCTCAATGCATTGTCTCATATAACCAAATTGCAGCCAGAGTGGGAAGGATACTGTTCTCAGGGATGACAGCGTGCAGACATTGAACATGTCAAGACTCTTCTTTCCATTTTCATCTCTGTTTATCTGTGTGGGAAATTTTCCCTTCTCCCTCCTGACAGGAGCTTCCTCAGACAGTATGGGGGTGGAAGGATTGAACCACAGGCAACTGCAGACTGAGTCTAGCTAGCATCACTGCTCATAGGTGACCTCCTAGGAAAGAAATACCTCACCCAGCTGACTCTCTGTCTTTATTTGGAAGCTATAATCTTCAAAGGTCCTGCCTGCAAATTCCTACTTGAGTGTGAAACAACTTGGCCAGCCCATATAAACTAGCTGGCACAGGGCAGTCAGTTCTGTCCCCCTTGGTCATGCCCCAATGCACGACTAGCCAAGTGTTTGACTCTTAGACACTGGCACATAAACTCCAAACCCATTTCTACAGCCATGAAAATTGGCCCCATGATAACCCTTGGTGTGTCAGCAGAGGTAAGATTTCCCCCTAGCCTTGGCTGCAGAATTGAAATGGTGTTTCAGAAGTCTCTGAAATTATTTTATTTTCTTTATTTTTTGATGGTAGTAAGTATTAAACCCAGGGGCATTCTACCTCTGAGCTACACCCCTAGCCTTTTTTTATTTTTTGTTTCGAAACGAGGTCTCACTAGGTTGCTAGGAGTCTTGCTATGTTTCTTAAGCTGTCTTCAAAGTTGAGATCCTTTTGTCTCAGCCACCCAAATATTGAGATTACAGGCAAGTGCCACCATACCTGGCTGAAATTATTAATAACTAGAATTCTTCATCATAGAACACACATTTCCATATAAAATCAATTAAAAGGCCTCTCATTTTCTAAAGAGGGAGAAAAAATGTGCACATATTAGAGACCTATCATGTACCCAGAACATGCATGTTTCCTTGAATATACTCCACATTCCTTCCCTACAACAGCATGCCCAGCTGCAGTAAAGTCAGCACACTAAGTTATCACAACCTCTCCATTGTTGGGCAAGGGCCCAAGCCTTTTATTACCACTGAGGACCAAAACATAGCATATCTCACTAATATTTGGCAAGATTTATCCCTCACCAACATTTGGAACCAATGAGGAGCCAGACACAGGAAGATGAGAATCAATTGTTAGCTTCATTAAAGAATAATAATAATAAACTATATTGGAGGAACTGGGTTTTGATTTGCAAATAAATAGGGTCCTATAGCTATCTGTCACATGATTATCCTCTTCTAATCTCTGTGGGTAGATTTTGGGTGAACCTATTTGAGGGATAGTTTGCACCTACAAAATCTATGCAATGTTTGGATGCAATGAGTGAAGAAAGAGGAGTGACTCGATGGAGTTATTGTTACTTAATGGATTATCTTACTCTGTTAGGCACTGTGGAGAGATGGCCATTGCTATTCCATGGGAAAATGATGAAGATGTGGAAGAGGAATGAGAGATGGGATATTATTCTTGTGGTAGTAATCCATATAACAAATATGAAGAGCATGGGACATAAATAGTTCTTCAACAACGTGCTCCTGGCTGCCACATGCCAGATGGAGAGAGATTGGAGCAGTAGTGAACACTAGTCAAGTTGACTGTGCTAAAGTTCAGGGGGATCAATGTTCTCTCCAGGTCCAATTTAACAGTCCTGAAATTTTCCTGTGCTGATACTGCAGGAATCCCATCACGCATCACTTTCCATTGTACCTCAGGTTCCACCCATGTCCCTCAATAGGGAGTTCATTCCCATCCCAATCTCTCTATTCCTAAATCTGGACTCTTCTTCATGCCCTCCCAAACAATCACATTTTCCTGGACTGGACAATGGCACTCCATCACCAAGAAAATAAACTACCTCTATTCTCAAAGGTTTCTCTGCATGCTCCCTGCCTTTCCTATCTCTAACTGAGCTAGATATCCCCTAAACTCTGCTTCCCCACATTTGTCTCAATCATGGACTAGATTTTCCCCTATTCTACATGCATTATAATTCTTAAGTGGTATGGTATTTTCCCCCTGCTAACTCCTCATTGCTTTTTCCACACCCTTTTCTTCCTTCAAAGACCATAGTTTAAGTGTACATTATTGGGTACCATGTGTTTCTTCTTTGGTGTTCACTATTATCTTTCCAGTATTTCCTTCTCATTTTGAATGACTGTATATATCTTTTTTTGCCACCACTCTGCCTTTCCTTTTGAAACTCTCAAGATTAGTAGAATGAATTTAACCAAAATGTTGGCCTCTCTTCGCTTCTAAGTTCTTGACTCCAAAAATATCTTCTTTCACATCACTTTAGCAGGTCATATGATCACACTCTGAGGTTAACACCAATAACCAAACTACTCTCTCTCCATTTGTCTTGGTCTCTCTGACCAATAACTCCTTTCCTTCCAGTTAATTCTCTCTGAACTACAAAGTCAGCAATTCTGTAGTATCACCGAATTCTCTAACCCATTGACTTTGTGATATTTATTCTGACCTTCACATTCTTTTTACTTTTCTGTCCTAATTTACACTAATTCCCATAGTCCAGAATCACAATAATTAAGAAAAAGAGAAGATTCTGAACTTTTTTGTTCATATTTACTGCTTCCATAGTCCCTGTCCCACATTTTTCTATGCTATGTAACAAATTATTACTAACTGTGTGACTTAAACAATGTCCATTTATGATCTCTTAGTCTCTATAGGTAAGAAGTCAAAGGTTTAGATAGATTGTATGCTCATGGAATCACAGGGCTAAAATCAAGTTGTCAGTCAGCTTGCAATCTTCTTTGTAGGCTGACTAGTGAAGGAGCCATTTCAAGCACCCCAGGTTGTTGATAGAGTTCATTTTCTTGTGGTTGTAGAGTTCCTGGAGCTTGCTTTGTCAGGGCCATTGAAAGAGAGAGATGGAAAGTTCTGCTGTGTTAAATCTGTATCTTCAAGGAAGGTCTAGACTGTTTTTTAAAGGACTTTCCTGGTTAGACCAGTCATAGCAAAGATAACCTCTCTTTGCCTTATCTAAAATTCAGATACATTGGGGCCTTAATTAGACAGCTACAAAATCCTCTCATTTTTCCATATTCCACTCCTTAGAAACAAGTCAAGGGGAGGGGATTAAACATGTCTCACTGGGGATCAATTTAGAGTGTGTCTGCATAGAATTCCCCAAACCTAAATCCTGGTTTATGGTGTAGTGGTAAATCCAACTCTTTGCTAACCCTGTACCTTCATTCAAACATAAAAATATTGATCTAAAAATGCAGCCATGTGTCTGATTGGTCACTTTTCAAACACATGACAACAAAACTCAAATAGACATTTAACACCAACAATACTCTCCGGAAAAAAATCTCTTTTACTTCTAGGATACTATTTTTTATTTTCTCTATTTTTAACTACACATTTCCCACCCTTCCCCCTTAGCTTATGAGCATGACTCCTACTGCATTGGAAATGAGCTAATCCCTCTGCTGTCAAGTCTACCAACTTCCATCATTGGTAGCCACCTGCCTCCCATCGGACTCTGCTTTCATTTAAGTCAAAACCTTTCCATTTGTGCTGGGGATCTCTTTCTTTCCAGTGGCTAATTTTCTCAAAGAATTCACTATCTCCTGAAATTGTCTTTCTTTGCATCCACATAAATCTATTCCTTTCCCCTAAAAATCACTTATCTTAACATGTCATTTCCAAAACCAAACTCTGGAGTTTTTCTGTAAATCTAAAAACACTTCAAAATTAAATGTGTATAAAAACAAAATTAAATATCTTCTTCCTCTCCTCTGGTTCCTTTCAATTCTCTGCTTCCTCCTACATCAAAACACTGTAAGACTTGTCTCTTGGGTATAGCCAAATTTTGGAACCAATCCAGGTGTCTGTCAGCAGATGAATGGATAAAGAAAATGTGATATCTACACACAATCTACTCAACCATAAAAAAAATAAAATTATGTCATTTGCAGGAAAGTGGATGAAACTTGGGACTGTTTTACTAAGTGAGATCAGCCAGTCTCAGAGAGTCAAAAGTCATATGTTTTCTCTCATGTAGAAGCTGGAGAGAAAACAGGAACACAAGAGAGTCTGGATAAATGTGGAGAAAGACTGGTAGAATACTGGAAAAGGATTGGGAGAGGAAGGTGTGCATGCAGCGGTGGAGGCATTAAGGAAGGCAACAGTTCAAGTAATTCTTTGGCAGTATCTAAAGGTATTACTACTGATTTACCTAGAATGTATGAAGAGGAGGGAGAGGGTAGTGGGGTGGGATGTTGAGGGAAGTACACCAAGAGCTCCCTGAATGTATGTTTGTATCACATTGAGCCTCACTATGGTGCATAATTACAATGCACTAATAAAAGAATATTAAAAAATAGAGTTTTCTCTTCACTCTGCATGACCCTTCTCTCCTTCCTTCACTTGGACTTTTTTTCATCTAATCAAGGACATCATTGATTTTTCTTCTGTTTTGATTCCCAATGTATAACCTAGGGATTTTAACAATGACTTACCATAATCTAGATGTATGTAATTTCTTTCTACCTGGGCTGATTTTGACCAAGAAATAATGATTCTTATTTGCAATTCCCAGAAAATACTCACTTGCCCCCAAATCATCAGCCAATGATATAGAATATAATGAAGATGCCCTAAAAGTGGACAGAAGCTGGAATATATATCTTTCATAAAATATATAAAATCTCCGATCATATCTATTTTCCAAAGTTTTCCCTTCCACTGTGCTATAATGTGGATATGACTTAAGTATGATCCCTAAGGTTTCAACTGTTAAAACCTTAGGTCCCAGTGTTTCAATGTAAAAGTGTGGGATTTTTAATAGGTGAGGCCTAGTAGGATGTCCTTGGGTCATTAAAGGTGCTGCCCTTGAAAGATATTGAGGGAGCTCTCATGAGATGCCCTGAACTCTCATTGCAGTGAGTTTTTATGAGTGAGCCTGATGCCTTTATTGCTCTATGGCTTCCTGTTTGACAATGGGATCTCTCCCTCTTGCACACCTTACTTATAGAAGTAAGTCAGTTTCTAGGCTGGCTTTAGAATTTTAGGTTCAAAGATGTTATTGAAGCCTAGGTTTGTCCCATCTCTGTTCTGCCATGCTCAGCACTGTTTTACCTTCAGACATGTTTCCATCTTTAAAGTAAAGTGGTTCTCAGAGACTGTCTTAGTTCATCCTATTTACTATAACAAAATACATTGCACTGGGTAATTTATAGGGAAAAAAAAAACCATAAAGTTGTTGCTCATAGTTCTCCAGCCTGAGAAAACCTTGATCAAGGCATGAACAGATTTGGTGTCTCCCTATGACACTTTGCTTCATAGATGATACACATTTTTTCTTTTTCTTCACATGGTGTAGGAGGTTAAAATCTCTTTCAATCCACTCTTACAAGTCTTACAAGCATGCTAATCCCATTTATGAGAGTGGATCTTTCAGGAACTAATTATCTCTGACAAGCCCCACCTTTTAAGACCACCACAATGGGGATTAGGTTTCAGCCTTAATTTTTCAAAGGGGCACAGTCAGACCATAGCAGGAGTACTCTGTCTTGCATTCTTTGAACATAGATTTTGAACTTGAATGGCATCATATGCTGTTTTTTAAGTCTTGAATTGCTGGCCCATCCTTCAGATTTTAGACTTGACAGTCTCCAAAATTCTACTATCCAATTCCTTAAAATAAACCTTTTCATATATGCTGGTTTGTGTGTGTGTATATGTGTGTTGTATTGGTTTTGTTTTAAAAGTTCTCTTTTACATCTTGTAAAAGATTATGTAAACCTTTACCACCAGCATGATGTACAATTCCTTTCTTTTAATTTGATTGAACTATTTCAAATCATATGCTGATTCCCTTGATTGAATCTTAGATGACCATAATATTTTATTTGCTAACTATGCTAGGACAACAGGTGTAAAACTGAAAAGATCAAAGTAAATTTGGACATATGTTCATTCTAATTATAGTCTCTAAGAATGTCATATGCTGACTTTAATCTAATTGTAATGTATTTTTGTATGCATAAGTGAAATACTCTCCTGGCTTTCCATTTTTCTGGCTTCTCCTTTAAAGTTGTTGTCCATAGCTTAAATATTAGCTTTGTTAAGATTTTGCTCTGAGCCTTTCCCACATAGTAACTTCTCTCTCTGGATAATCCAATCTACTCTAATTGCATCATTTATCATCTATGTGCTAATGATACCAGACCTTTATTTCCAGCCTACACTCAAGAGATGGCTACCACACAAACACATATCTAACATTTGAGTATTCACAAGGTACCAGGTATATTCTGAAATGCTTAAATGTATTATCTTATTTAAATTACATAATAACTCTATTGGTTATCATTACTATATTAATCACAGTTCTCCAGAAAACAAAACCAATACAACACGCACACATACACACATTAAGAGATGTTTTTAAGGAACTGGTTCACAAGATTGTGGATACTGGCAAGTCCAAAATCTGAAGGATGGGTCAGCATTTCAAGGCATAAAAAACAGCAGATGATACAGTTCAGTTACAAAGTCTATCACCAGACTAAAGACACAAACAGAAGAGCCAATATTTATCAATATGTTGATAAAATCTGAAAGCTATCTTTTACAGAATTCCCTCATTTTAAGGGGAGAAAAATCTTTGTTTTGTTTCGGTCTTCAACCAATTGGGGTAGGTCCACCCACATATTGGATGGCAACATGCTTTCCTCAAAGACAACCTATTGAAATATTAGTTTCATCTGAAACATTCTTACAGGAATATCAGAGAAAATACTTGCTTGAAAACTTCAACACTGCAGCCCAGCCAATGTGACATATAAAATTCATCATCACAACTATTTAACAATCTTCTAGATATGAAATAAATCAAGGTATAGTGGGATAATTTATACAAGTTCACACAATTAATCAATAGTAGGGCCAGAATTCAAAACCAGGAACTTTGGCCCCAGAGCCCATTCTTTTTTATTATTATTATTTTCTTTTTTATTTATTTTCATTTGCTTTTATTGGTGCATTATGGTCTCACATCATAATGTATATTATGTTGACATTGACAAAAGCCTATTCTCTTACCTGCCATATTATTTTTAAAATGTGTATGTGTGTGTTGTATTGGTTTTGTTTTCTGGAGAACTGTGATTAATATAATAATCATAATCAACTCAAAAACTGAGCTTATTAGAGTCCTGGGTCTCCTGCTGTGTCCAAGAAGAAACTGACAGGAGTGATGCTACTTAGTTGTCCAAGTGGCCTAGCCAGAGGTCACCTTTAACAACTCTATCATATCCAATCAACTCCTTCACATCCAAACACTTCCTGTTATTTCTGCACCTAAATGCACTCTCACCCCAGATTTCCAAAGTAGAATCAGATGCGACGGTGCATACTGTAATTCTAATACTTGGAAGGCTGAGACAGGAGGATCGCAAATTTGAGATCAGTCTCAGAAACTTAGTGGGACACTCAAAAATTTGTCAAGACTCTTTTTAAGAATAAGAAATAAAATAGGATTGGGCAGGAGTTAGCTTGGAGGTAAAATGCCCCTGGGTATAATCCTCAGTACCACAAAAAAATCCAAAGTAGAATCTTAATTTGAAGTTTTGTCTTTTCTCACTACTCTCTCTCCCATGAGCAATGTAATACCAGAAACACTTGACCATCTCATTTTTAGGCTTCAAGATTTTGCATAATCATTTCCTCTGGCCTAGAACAAATCCCTGATTCCTACTCCAGAGATCCAGGGTAGCATTCCTAGTCCCACTGATTGATTAAACCTTAGACAAGAAGATGCTTCTCTCCAGTATTACTAATTGATCTAACAAGAGATGGTAAGTTGTTCCTTTTAAAGGCTTTCCCCAGGGATATTGTAGTATCCATGCAGAAATTACAGTTTCAAGTATTCTATAACAGAAGGAATGGAGGACCAGAGTCCATGGCTGGAGAAAAGAAATAGAAGAGAGGGACAAAGATGGCAGAGGTCCAAGGTTTGATAATGTTAAAAGAGTTACTTTTATTTTTTTTATTGGTGCATTGTAATCATCTAGAGTCCCTCTTATGTCACACTTTCTCCCTAGCTTTCACATATTAGGGAGAGCATACAATTTTTTTGCTTTTTGTGACTGACTAATCTCACTTAGCATAATGTTTTCCAGTTCCATTCATTTCCCTGCAAATGACATGATTTTGTTCTTCTTTATGGCTGAGTAAAATTCCATTGTGTACATATCCCATAGTTTTGTAATTCATTCATCTGTTGATGGACATCTTGGCTGGTTCCATAGTTTGGCTATTGTGAATTGTGTGGCTATAAACATAGATACACATGGATCGGTCTGATAGTTTGGTTTCCATTCTTTTGGGTAGATACCCAGAAGTGGTATTACTAGCTCATATGGTAGGTTCATTCCCATTTGTCTGAGGATCTTACATACGGTTTTTCAAAATGGGAGACAATTTTTGCCTGCTACTCCTCCAAGGACTAATGTCTAAAATATACAGAGAACTCAAGAAACTCTCAGCTAAGAAAACAAATAACCTAATAAAATGTAGCCAAATTATTTAAATAGACCTTCACAAAAGAAGAAATACAAATGACCAATAAATGTATGAGGAAATGTTCAACATCATTTGCAATCAGAGAGATGCAAATCAAAACTACCTTGAGATTTCACCTGACCCCAATTAGAATGGCAATCATCAAAAACACAGACAACAACAAAGGCTGGCAAGGGTGTGGAGAAGTGGGAACCTTAATACATTGTTGGTGTGATTGCAGATTAGTGCAATCATTTTGGAAAAGAGTTATGTTTATTAATATCAGAAATATAAGCAGTAGCAAAGGAAAGATCCCAGAAGTTTGGGGATTATATAAGCATGTGATTAACCATTGCTCAAGTGTAGTTATGCCATGTGGTTCAGTCAACACTTCAGGCATGCTGAGAAAGGATCAGCCATGATCGCAATGGAGAAGGAAATTGCAAGACAAGTGCACTATTGAGAGAGGCTGGAAGGAACTGATAATAAGAGTAGAAATGTGATTGTATTTGCTGATTTTTCTCCAGAGGCTAATGCTGAATAATAGTGCGATGGAAGTCAATTCTATTAATTTTTTCAAGAAGATTTGCCTATTTCCAAAGCCTAGCTGATAAGAGATTTTGGAAGCACATATATTCCTTTATTTTTTGCTTCATTCTTTCTTTGGACTCTCTTATTCTCTCACCCATTCCTACACTGCAGCCTATTGGTTAAGAGCATGTATGCCACAGACATTTTCTGGTATCAACTCTCACCTTTACCATGTCCTAGCTAGGTAAATGTTACCAATTGGGCTTAGAATGTGCCCCTAAAAGCTCATGTGTTGGATGTATAGTCTCCAATGCAGGAAGGCTCAGGGGTGGGCTATGGCTAGAGGAGATGGGTTCCTAGAGGCATGATCTTGGGGGACATATATGTCCCTGGTCTCCTCTCACTCTCTCTGCTTTTGGCCACTATGATTGAGAATAGGTTTTCTCCCCCATGCACCATGCACTCTGCCACTGCAGTTTCTGCCTCAGAGCCATCCAACTATGGACTGAACATCAGAACTGTCACACCAATAAACCTTTCCTCTTCTAAGTTGTTCTTGTCAGGTATTTTGGTCATAGTGATGAAAAAACTGACAAAAACACTGATCATGGGCAAGTTATGCAAGTCTTCTATGCCTCCATCTCCTTGTTTGTGAAAGTAGGAAAATAATACAGCCTGCATATCAGGAGTGTTTTCAAAACTAAGCCAATAATATAGGTGAAGTTTTAGAAGAGTGGTTGAAATGTGATAAACTCTGTATGGTGTTAGCTATTGATTTTCAGGGTTAGATACACTTTCACATGCTTGTGTAGCACTCTATGAATACCTCTATCACAGCTCTAATAATATTGTGGGAACTTCCCTTTATTCCTATCTCTTTCCCCAAAATTGAAGATAGGCATTTTATTCTCTATATTTTTGTGTACATAACACAGTGCCAGATACTGACCAAGTGTGAAATCTATGTTGATGAATCAATTAATTTTTGTGAGTTATATGATGTCATGTTCCTTGTGTCTTACAATATGAAAAATACATCATAACAACACAAGTCCTTATAAACTTTGGGAACAAATGAAGAAATACGTAAGTTGCTCCCAAACTCTTGTGTCCATACCACCAACAGCAAAGAATAATGCTTCAAAATGCCATCCTCAAGTCACTCTTTCTTTTTTAAAAAAATCTCAATATACTACAATAATTAAACTGCCTCCTGACCTCCTAGAAATCCTGTAAGGTGGTAAAACTTTTTCAATTCTCAAATGAGAAGCACCAAAAAAGTTAAGGAATCATTATTGTTATCATGGATGCCATCTTCAATGACAGCAAGCAGTTTGCCTCACTTGAATTTGCTGATTAAATCCTAACTATGACCATGCATAACCATAAGCAACATTCATTCCTACAATGTAGCTAGGGACTGTTATTTAAAAAGTTATAGACATATTGTATTGACATAGATTCCCATTACTGTGAAAGATATCTGAGATAATCAACTTGAAAGGAGGAATAGTTTGTTTGGGCTCACATGTTTAGAGATTTCAGTCTTTGGTTACTTGGCCCAGTTGGTTTTGTGCTTGTGTTGGCATAGCACATCATGAGGATGGGGACATGTGGCAAAGGAAGAGTGTTTATCTTATGGCGGCTGGGAAGCAAGAGGAGGGGTCACATATATTATACCCTGTATAATAGTGGAATACCATGTATACTTAATAAACTAACTTCCTTCCAACAGTTCCACTACCTTCCAGAAGAGCCACAGGCTGGTGATCAAACCTTTCACACACGAGCCCTGCAGAGATACTTCAGATTCACACATATACAAATATAAAACTTGTCAGTAAAACTGTTTTTCAGAGGAACAAAACTTGAAAGGATGATAAAGGTTGAAGGTGAAAGCCTGGGGGGTAGCCATTGGCCTCAGCTCTCCTAGCTGGGAGCTGGTCCTTGCAAAATTCCTTTCCATGAACTCAGATGACAAGGCAAACCTAGACTGAAAAAACATTTTTATAATTTACCTTCTTTGAAACTTTGGGCAAATAAATTAGTACCTCTGCTTCTCCCAATAGTTTAAACTTTGTAAGGAGCAAGGGCTATACATATCAGATAGAAGACTCTTACTCAGAGCCTAGCATGGGGTTCAGCAGATAGCATGTGTTCGATATATGTAAATTGATATGTAAAGTGATAGGTTGGTGTTTAACTATTCATATAAAACAGTTAAAATACGATATCACCAGCATTTGAAAGATGAATCGCATCCATGTTTTGAAGTGCCATCATTCCATCATCCAGAATGACTTATTCCCCTAGAGTTCTGGATAACTGGATTTGACTGTGTTGTTTCCATGACTAACAATTCCAATTTTGAAGGGCATTCAATCATGAAGGCATATCAAAGGCTTTGCCTAGCATGTTCTGTTTATCAGTTGCTGTCTAACAAACCACCTCAAAATCTGGTGGTGTAACACATTCATTTTATTACACTCAACACAAATAGGATAGAATAGGAAAGTCTTATCTCCACAGAGTGATGTCTGCAACCTCAACTCAGGTGGCTCAAGTGGCTGGCTTTAGCTGGGACAGCTCAACGGTGGACATACGTCAAGGGCATTTTTCTCTCAGCTGCATTCTCCAATTCTTCTCCATATTGTGTCCCACTAGTCTTGGTCTGTCCAAGAGGGCTTCTTAATTCAAAAGTATGATGCTTGGTTTGGGTTGGATAATACAACTGGGGCTGGAAGGTCTTTCTCTTTCCATACAGCTTCTCCACACAGCTTGATATTCTCTAAAGAAAGGTTTTTTCAAGCTTTTTTAAACACGGTACCTGACTTCTCTCAAGATAAGCATTTCAAGAGGCATGGACAAAAGTTTCACAGGTTCTTATGACTTAGACTTAGAAGTCTAGAACATTACTTCCACCCCATTCTATGGACCAAATAAATTACCAGGGGATTCCCAGAGTCACAGAGAGAAAATTAGACTCTACCCACCAGGGTCAGGAGTATCAAAGAATCTACATCTGCCTTTTAACATCCCCATAAGGAAAAAAAAATATTTCCCTTAATTCTTACAAATCTAAAAATGATCTTGAAGGACTCTGCTTTGTTGGATAGGTTTCCTTATAATGGGTAGCTGCCTGATCCACTTGAAAGGGTAGGAGACACGAGTCGAGTTATTACTTGGCTCTGCCACTTATTAACTGTGCGACTTTAAATGCATCTCTTAATCTCTCATTTTGTCTCCTCATCTATCTCAGAGGAGAATAATGTCTCTTTTATCCATATTACTGAGTGGCTGAGAAAAAGAGTTAATGAAAGGAAGTGTGATAAAAATCGAGAGAAGAGACCTGCTGTGAATCCCAGAAATCACTGTGAGTCAAATGTAGGAAGGAAACTATAGTCACTAGGATTACCACGTCTAATTAGGAAGAGTTGGTTGCCTTGAGTTCCTGGACTCTTTAAGACTGAAGCATATAGGAATCCAGGAACCAAATAAGAGTTCATTTGACGTAGAGGTCAAATTCCAGCCTCAGGAAGGAGGCTGTAGTTGTATCTGTGTCTGTTTGTGCAAGACTCTTGAGGTACAGCATTTGTGTCGCAAAAGGGAAGATAAATAAGCCAAAAATTTGCCAGGCAAGTACCTGATAAAGCCATCTAGCCATTTTTTATCAATTTAAAAAGTTCCTTTGATTATGAAAATGAACTCTCGATCATTTGATGAGTGTGGAACAGAAGACCCTTAGGTTCTAACTGTTGCCAGCAATCTGCTGGGGAAGTAAAAATATATGAGTTACTAATTTGGGAAAAACTAGAGAGAAGTATCTGCTGTGATACCTAGAGTCTATGAGGCATAAAGGACAGGTCTTGCCATGTGTGGTCCTCACAAATGTGGTTCTTCCTTCATTTTGTGTGTTTGAGTACATTAATCACTTTAAAGTATGTGTATTCTGAGATTATTTCCAGATAGATAGAGGTTTCCTTGAACAATGTTTAATCACAACATTTGGAACCAATAAGCCAATATTTGTATAGAGACAATGGCACCAGTCTAGTATATTGTAATTATTGAGAAATAATTGCAGTCTTCAATTTTATTTGAAGACAATTAGGTCAGAATAGTTGAATTGTTGGGCTTCTCACATTCCATAATTCTGGGTATTCTTTTTCAAATATGTAAACAGTGTGCCAGGTGTAGTGACACACACTTGTAATTCCAGCTCTTGGAAGGTCGAGACAGGATTGCAGGTTCAAGGCCAGACTCAGCTTCTTAATAAGACACTCAACACTAAGCAGCATTTTGTTTCAAAATGAAAAGGACTTGGGATGTACCTCAGAGGTAGAATGCTCCTGGGTTCAATACCCAGTATCATAAAAAAAGACGATTGTTGAATTGAATCTGAATCTGAATTTGAGTTAAGTATAATCTTAAACTCAAACAGTGATATTCTCTGGCAAATAACTATTATTGAAGAACAATAAAGGCCCTGACTGGACAAATGGTTTCCAAGTAGTTGTCTTCCTAGAATCACTTGTGATTTGAGACAAGTGAACAATGCTAAATTCTAGCAAACCCCTGATTGCCCTTATTGCCCTAAGCCTTCCTTATTTCATACCAATCTTTATATATCACAACTATCCTCAGATCTCTTGACCATTAAATCTCATGTCCACCTACCTTTCAAGCTTCATTTTTCTTGACTTTTAGCAATATTTGACACTGAAAAACCAGAGTCTCCTTCTTAAACTTTGACTTCTTTTTTAATTTCTGAGACACAGCCCTCTGGTTTTCTTTTTTTTTGCGGTACTGGGGATTGAACTCGGGGGCGTTCTACCTCCGAGCTACACCCCCAGCCCTATTTTTTATTCTTTATTTTGAAACCGGGTCTCACTAAGTTGCGGAGTGCCTCACTAGGTAGCTGAGGCTGGCCACGAACCCGGATCCTCCGGTCTCAGCCTCCCGAATGCTGGGATTACAAGCGTGCGCCACCACGCCCGGCTAGCCCTCTGGTTTTCATCTTATTGCTCTGGCAGATTGTTCCCAATCACCTTCATGACATTTCCTTCTAATTCCTGGTCTTTAAATATTTGTGTGATGGAACACTCTTGTTTACATGTGTCTCTTGAATTATCTCACCCATACTATTTACCAAAAATTTGGCATCAAGGCAATCCATATTTATCTATTGACTTTTGTCTTTCAGGTATCTGTTATTCTGAACCTAACTGGGCAGCCTGGTGCTTCATGCTAAGGTTCAGACTCCACATGCAGCTGCATACTAAAGCCATTCACTTGTGGATATAGAGCATTGCAGAATCCAGAGCTCAGAGGTCATGGTCTGTGTGAATGGTTTTCCTGGAGCTGTGCAGCTTTTCTGTTTTCCTTAATGTGTGACTCAAAGTCAGTAGGTCCAAATATAAACTCATCTTCCAGTCCCAAAATGACCATTGTTCCTCTTGTGTTTTCTAGCTCAGTGAGCGAGATACAAACTTGGCAAGTTGTGCAATCACTGTGAGTCACTGGGATTTTCAACCAAAGAGAAAGAGGGAGGGAGAGAATAGCATCAACCTTAACAGAGTGCAAAAAAGATGAAGTAGAATAATAAATGTAAAACACTACTCTAGTATCTGGCACTTATTAGCTATTCAATATTTATTACTCTCCATCCCATTAATGTCCAAGCCAGAAACCAGGGCCACATCATTCATTAAAAAACCACTCAACTCATTCAGAAAATTAAAACAAAAATGATTCTTTTTAATATTTTTATCTAATTAATTCTGTCTTTGCCTTACTACTACCTAGTTGAGGGTACCATCTTATTTCTACTTTATCCTACTAAGTGGTCTCTCTAATATTAGCTATCTCCTCATCTATCTTTCTTACCTTCTTCTTATTGAAGAAGAATATTATTAAATATTCTGCTGTTCTGTTTGATACTTAGCAAATGTTTCCCCCAAGATTCAGGGCAAAAGTCCAAACTCCTAAGCTTGGTGTAAAAGGTGCTTCATGCTGAGGACCCTGTTTAGAATTCAACCTGATCCACACAAACTCGACTGCTTCCAGTTCCCTTGGCATATGCTTCTTTTGCTGCTGGAAATGTTCCCCATTCTTTCTTTAATTTACTCTTGCTTCTCTTTCAGAATTTAGTTTATAGGTCATCTTTTCAAGAAACCTTTTCCTGGTCACTGAGGCTGGACTAGGTAACTGTCTTTCACATCTGGCAAGGTGTGAGCTCTCTGAGAGCAGAAACCACATCTCATCCACTGTTGTATTCCCAGAGCCAAGCAAAAGGCCTTAACTGCATATCCGTATGGAAATGGTGAATGAACAAATAAATACATGGGTGGAAATATAGCATTCAGCTCTGTGCTGTCCAGGCAGTGATTGTAGCTGTCACACCATATACAGAGGACATAGTTCATACTGCACTAGATTAGTAGTAGTAGTAGTAGTAGTAGTAGTAGTAGTAGTAGAAGAAGAAGAGGCAGGAAGCTTAAGGTCAGTCTGTGTCCCTTGCTGGGATTTTGATGGGTCTGGTATGTCCGTAGTATGGTGGGCTTGTCAGACAGAAATCTGTTAGTGAGAAACATTAATGAGCTTTGATAGGGTAGCAAAACCCTAAAGCAGTGATTCTCAGACAGTACTTCAAAAATTCCAGATTTTAAAAGTATTATATTTCCCTTCATGATAATATAATACAAAATATTAAAAGAACACACCAAACAGAACAAACTCAGTTCATCTGGATCAGAGTGTAAGGAGGAGAGAGAGAAATTCTAAACAGAGACCATGACTTTTGCCCTGAATCTTGGGAAAAAAAATCTATGCTTAATACAGAATTGCAGTACTGGTGTTAGTTTTTATATAATGCTAGTTTAATTATTGTGGGCTAATAGAAGGAGAAAGATAGGAACAAAATTGTTTAATATGGGAATATTTATTTAACACAAGCATAGACCAAATTACATCAAGGATCATCAAATAAAAAAGAAGCATTCATGTTATAGTGAGAAGTAAAAACGGTGTAGAAATTTAATACATGCTATTTTAGAAACAAGGAAAAATACTGTGCCATCACACGTCAATGTTATAGTTACACTATAGGAATTTACTTTCAGCAAAACAACATCATCCATCATAGTACATTAATGCTGGTATTTTAGATATTTTTCTGTTTGTATTTAATTTATAAACTTATTTTTTGCTTTATATTACATAAAACCTTAAGCATATAAATATTTAAGAAACCATATAATAAACATAACAGTATAATGCTAGAAACCTGAGAGAACATCTTCTTTAAACTAATTTGCACATTACTCAAGATGGAAAAAGACTATGTTAATGCAAAAAGGATCAGGATATAACAAGACTGGCTCAGAAGTAAAAGCTCCCTTGTCAGAGTGAAATGTTTTTCTTCCTAGCTCGGCATGTGCATTCATACACAGACTGACACCAGGTACACACATGCACATGCAAACAATGCATTCACAAATAGACACACAACATAGTCATAAACCTTCACACAAGAATACACACATGAAACAAACACTTTAACGTATGCGTACACATGGCAACACACATGTGGCACCCAAACGCCTATGATTTTACATGTGTCACAAAATTCCCATGCACAAAGGAAGGAAGACATACATGTCCACACCCCACACACTTTCCAAGCATTTATACCTGTATATCAGGAAGAGAGGACCAGGGACCATAAACACCCACTGGGAGCACAGTTTCACTAGAGCTTGGTGTAGCAGTTTTAAGATTTCAATTGCCTACCAAACCCTGGTCTGTACCATGCTAGCCTTGGACTGACATATTTACTTAATGTTCAATCCTTCACTCTTCTTATCATTAACTGAGGAAGGATAGTGAGAACTTAGTCACAGAATCCTGTAGAGAATTAGACCCACAGTGCATGTTGGGAACCTTAACAATGAACTTGGCACCTAGGAAGAAATAAACTTTGGCTTCTTTTTTTTTTTTTTTGTAAAACGTAGGTTTGATGGACAGAGAACAGTTCTTCTGCATTGGAGATAAGCTACAACACCACACAGGGTCTCTCCTTTCCTTTGTCAGAGAAAATCAGAAACCTGGTGTCATCCATAGCATCTGTCTGTTCTCCATCATCTATATTCAGCTTGATTAAAACCCACCCAGTTTGATGTAGTTCTATGCATCTCAAATGCATCAAGTCCAGAGGCTGATAACCATTTTCCTTACACACACTCCCTTTCCCCCCCAACATGTATATTTTTCCGCCAATTTATCCTTTCCAAAATCTTAAATCTTCTTATTGAATATACATAATTCGAAGTAGTTCCAATAATCCATACTTGAGTATTAATTTTATTTTTTCCAGCTTAACTCCCTCCGATAAAGTAGTTAACAACCCAGTAACTATCAGTTGAATGCACTAGTTAACTCTGATATTTCAATTAATTCCTCTGTGAACATTTTTGTAAAATGAACAATCTCTCTGTAGTAAAAAAAACAATCCTCTACAGTCATTTTTTTGTCAAATTTCATACATGTAAAGTTATTTAGAAATCTGTGGGAAAATTGTAGATTTTCCTTAATTAAATATGCAAAGCCCATTAAATGAAAGTTACTAAAACACGTTTGCTCAAAATTAAGATATTTCCTATCGATGCTAAAATAACAAGAAAAGATGTATTTTCTTTCTTTTGTCACTTAAGAATTCTGTGGTGTTTGGGTATCAGTAACCATAATATTACAAACAAAAATACTTTGTGTTTTTATTGTTTAGAGACACATTATTAGACTTTTTCAATACAGGGGTGGAACATTTGATGATTTCTGAGGAATCAATTTGTTATGTAATTTTGCTATTTTTCATATGCTTTAAATATTCTGTGGACAAGGCTGATCCATCCATAACCAATTCATTCATTCATGACAAAATACTTTGCTTCTCAATGCCCATATACTAGCACTGTTTTTGATAGCTTAATTGAGATATGACTGGAAAACAATAAAGTACATATATTTAAACATATAAAATCTGATAAACTTTGACAAATGTTTATTCCTGTGAAGCCAATACCACAATAAGGTTAAGAAGTATGCCCACCACCATCAAAAATTTACTCTGAGCATGACTTCATACCCCAGCTCCCTCCCCAGGCAACTATTGATCTGTTATCTGTCACTAGAGATTAGTTACATTTTCTAATTTTAGAGCCATATATGAATGAAATCATATACTATGCAAACCGTTTTTGTCTCTCTTCTCTCATTCAGAATACTTACTATATGATTTGTCCACTTGATTGTGTTTATGAATAACAAGTCCTTTTTATTATTGATTAGTATTCATTGTATGGGTATAATACAATTTGTTTATCCACTCACCTGTGAGGGATATTTGAGTTCATTCCAGTTTTTACTACAATAAGTGAGATGCTACATATATTCAAGGATAAGTCTTTGTATGAATTTACTTTTCCTTCCCTTCCCTTCCCTTCCCTTCCCTTCCCTTCCCTTCTCTTCTTTTTCTTTTTTGTGGTACTGGGGATGGAACCCAGAGGCAGTCAACATCTGAACTATACCTCCAGCCCTATTTTATTTTGAAACAGGGTCTCCCAAAGTTGTAGAGGGCTTCACCAAGTCACTGAGGCTGGCAGTAAACCTGAGATGCTTTGTCTCAGCTGTCCAAGTACTAGGGTTACAGACATGAGTCAGCACACCCAGTTCTTTTGTTTTCATTCCTCCTAGATAAATATCCAGCCATAGAATGCCCATGCACTAGATATATCCTCAAGTTTCAAGAAAATGCAACTGTTATTTCCAACTGATTGTACCATTTTATATTCTCAACAGCAGTGTATGGAATTTCATCTGCTGTACATATTCAAAAATTGATAGTCTTGTCAATTTTATCCATGCTAATATGTATGTAGTTGAATCTCGTGGTTTTGATATGAATTTAAATGACTAATGGTTTTGAGTATCCTTTCATTTGCTTATTTGCCAACCCTCTTTCTCCCTTTGTGAAGTATCCCTTGAAAAAATTTTCACCCATTTGTCACTGGGTTGATTTTCTTTCACTATTGCATAGAGAAAGCTCATTACGTAGTCCAGACTGTCTTTTACTGGTTTATACTTTCCAAAATTTTCTAATTTGTACTTTTTCTTTTTGTTATTTGAACAATGTTCTTCCATTTTTCTAATGTTATGTGCAATGTGTTATTTTTTCTTGCATAGATTGGGATTTGGGATTGTAGATATAAATCTGCACAATCCAAGGTCACGAATATTTCTCTTATGTCTTCATCTAGAAGCCATAAAGCTTTGATTGTGTATTTAGGAGCATGGTTCATTTTTAGTTAATTTTTGTGTATCTTGTATGGTATGAAAGCTCAGGTTTTTTGACACAGAAATATCTAATTGTCCAGCATGAATTTTGGAAAGACTGCTTTTTCACTTGAATTGTCTTTGTATCTTTATTGGAAATCACTTCCTTATATATGTATATTTTCTATTTTGTTGCATTGACATTTTTGGTTTATCTTTGTACCAATACTAAACTGTCTTGATTACTATATCTTTATAAGTCTTGACATTTTCCCATACAAAGTTCTTTCTGCAATTCTAGGTTCTTTTATGGTATAGTAATTTTAGAATTAATTTGCCAGCATCTACAACATAGCCTTCTAGGATTATGATTGAGATTATGTTGAATCTATTGTTCAATTTGGGGAAAATGGATATCTTGACATTGTTGAGTCTTCAGAACAATGATATAGCATTTATCTCTATTTAGGATGACTCTAATTTTTCAATAATATTCTATAATTATCATCCACAGTCATTATACATTTTTTGTGGTACTGGAGATTGAACCCTGTGGCATGCTACCACTGACCTACAACCTCAGTCCTTTTTTTATTTTAATTTTTTTTAAAATTTTGAAACAGGGTCTCACTAAGTTACTACCCTCTGACCTTAAATCTGCAAACATCCTGTCTCAGCCTTCAAAGTACTGAAATTACAGACATATGCCACTGCATACTCTTAGTATTTAATATGTTTCTTGCTACTATAAATGGTATTGATTTTAAGTTTAATTTTTTACTGTTCATTGTTTACATATACAAACAGTTATTTATTATTGATTACATATACTATATCTGCATATATTAATTCTAGTAACTTTTTGGTAAGTTCAGTATTATCTTTTACAAAAATAAACAAGTTGACGATGATTCAAGCAGCTTTGCTTATTTCCTTCCAATCTGAATGACTTATTTTTATGATTTTTATTGTCATCTTGTATCAAGTAGAATCCACAGTAATATGTTAAGTAGAAAGTGAACACCCTTGGTAGGCGTGTATGGTGGCACATGCTTGTAATCTTGTGATCCTCCTTGGAGGACCTTGGGAGGCTGAAATAGGAGGATCACAGGTTTGAGGACAACCTCAGCAAGTAGTGAGACTTTCATCTTTCATCAACCTAGTGAGACCCTGTTTCCAAATAAGAAATAAAATTGGGTTTCGGGTTGGGGGTGTAGCTCAAAGGTAAAATGCCTTTGGGTTCAATCCCCAGTACCACATACACACACACACACACACACACACACATACACACGGACACCCTTACTTTCTTTCTAAACTTAGAGATAAAACACTTCATTAATCAGTGTCAGCTGTGATATCATCCAGAAGTTTTTCTTAGGCATCCTTTATTAGCTTGAAAACATTACCTCCCACTGCTGAGAGTTGTTTTGATTTTTCCTTTTTTATCAGTATAATGTTAGAACTTATCAAATGATATTTTATTAACTATTGAGATTATTATTTTAAGTTTTAATTTGTTAAAATGGTGATTTTATTAGCTCATTTTATATTTCTGAAATAAATTCCACTTGATAATGATATATTATTATTTTCATGCTTATTAGATTCTATTTCCTTAAATTTTCTAAAGAATTTTTGCATCAATGTTCATTATAGATGGTAGTCTGTACTTTTAGTCCCCTCTAATGTCTTTGTTTTGCTTTGTAAGTTTCTCTTTACAATTAGTTCTGAACAATTCAGTTATGATGTGTTTTGGGCATAGCTTTCTTAAAGTTTTTCTCTTAATTCTCTTTTGCTTGGGGTTTGTTGAGCTTCATGGATCTTTTCATTTATAGTTGTCTTCAAGTTTGAAAAGAGTTAATGCTACAAAGGACTTTTTTTGCACCATTTCTGTTTTATGAGATTCAAACAAGATGTATATTAAGCTTATTGATGCTCATGTTTTTCATTTGTTTATCTTTTGTGTTCCTTTTCAACCTTGTTATTGCAATATTTTTTGTAGTTCACTATATTTTGTGGGATTTAATTTTTCATTAGCCCCATCAGGTATATTTCTCATCTCACATATCGCTATTTTCATTTCTAGACTTTAATGTGGGTCTTTTAAAAATATGTTCCATATCTATCTTTAACACTTTGAACCTTTGTTATAAGTGTGTGAGGAGTATAGTCACAATAATCCTTTCATCATCACTGTCTGCTTATTCTAGCACCTGTAGCACATCTGTGTCCATTTCATTCAGTCAAAATTTCTATTTATTATCAATTATGTATCTTCTGCTTATTTGCATACAATCTAATTGTTATCAGATGTCAAATATAAATTTTATACTGATGTTGAATACTTTTCATTTCTAAACCTATTTTTGAGTTTTGCTTTAGAACACAACTCATTTACTTGGAAAAGAATTAATACTTTTATGTCTTTCTTTTAGTTTTGTTAGGCAATACCTGAGCAGAACTATGTCTAATTAAAATTATTCTTTACTACTGAGACAAAACCTTTCTGAATATTCCAGCAAAGTCCTGTGTACAGTTTTTTCAAGCTGGCTGTAAGAACAAGGCACTATTTTCAGCTTTGTGTGAATGCCAAGCACTCTTCCTTCTAATCCTCTCAGGTGAGTTCTTTCTCTGATTTTGATTAGTTACCTCATGTACATGTTCTAATTTTTCTTAGCTGTGCACCCTCTGCACATTCCCAGATATTTTCTCCCCAAAACTCTCTCCTCTCCAATAGTCTACCATGTGAATTCTTATCACCTTTGTCTCATTTGATTCAGCTCTTGTTTCTTAAACACAGGTTGCCCACCAAGGCTACCTGGGTTCCCCTCCTTGCACCGTGACTTATGAACTCTCCCTTTGATTTCTTTCTGCCTTATTGATCATTTCTGGATACTCCTCATCTACCTTCTCTCCTCATGTTGAAGGACCTCAGACCTTTCCTCTTTCTTTCATTATTCACTTGTTTGCTATTATCATTTTTTTGTTTGCTTCATTTACATGCCGATGACTTCAAATTTATATATTTATCCTGGGCATCTAATCTAAAAACAGACTTAAAATGTCCACTGTATGGGTTAAATGTGTATTTTAAACCTTATAGGTTAAGATAATATATCCAAATCTGAATTATGATCCCATTCTCATAAGCCTGATTTTCTTAAAGTCTTTCCTATCTCGGTTAATGATGACACCATCCTTCCTGTTTCTCAGGCTTGAAACCATGAAAAAAATCCCAGTATAAGAGTTTTGGGGTCTTTTTTGTTTGTTTGTTTTGACAACCTCTATCTAATACTTTAACAAATTGGCTGATTTTATCATTAAAATGTATTAAAAAACTAACCTGCTTTTCAATACTTCCTTTAAAAACAGTATCATCTCTTATCCAGATATTATCTACTTAAATTTTCAATACTATCTACTTAACAATTTAAGATTGATATTTGTACCTTCTTTAAACAGAAATGTTGCAAGTTATAAGCTAATCAATTTTATAGGGAGCATGCATAGCATTAAAATATGATAAATTTTATAAGTACAAAACAGCCCAAATAAGTATGTATCTTAAGATCTAGAGAGCTGACAAAGTTTCCACAAGAATATATTTTCAAATATTTTGAATAAAATTTTATTTTGGATTAATTTTAGATTTGTAGAAGGGTTATAGAGATAGTTCAGAGTTCTGTCTTTATACCACTTAGTTTCAGTTTCTCCTTTTATTATTATTTTACATGAGCATCTTACATTTGTGTAAATTAAGGAACCAACATTGGTACGTTATTATTAACAAAAGTTCAAACTTTATCTGTATTTCATCAGTTTTTTACCCCAGTTTCTTATTTATGCTCTAGGACCCCATCCAGAATACCACCCTATGCTTAATGGTTATGTCTCTCAGTCTCCTGTCGTCTGTGGCATTTTTCTGTCTTTTATCTCTTGATCTTAACACTTCTGGTTTCTGAAGAACCCCAGCAAGTTATTTTGTGGAATTTCCCTCAAACATGGTTTGTCTAACATGTTTCTCATTATTGGAATGGGTGTATGAATTTTTAGAAAGGACATCAGAAAGTTGAACTATTTTTTTCATGACATTATATCAGGGGGGTACATGATTTCCACCTGAAATAATCAATAATATTAATCTTGACCATAAGTAGTTCTTGCTGAGATTTCTGGCTACATAGTTACTACTTCTCACATACTGTGTTCATTGGGATCAAGTCATTAAGTCCAATTTTCACACACACACACACACACACACACACACACACACACACACACACAGAGTGAAGGAGTAGTTACATCATTCTCCAAGAAAGATTTATCCACTTACTTTTAAGTTGTTTGCCTATATTAGTATGACCACATGCTTATTTATTTGATACTTGGTGTTGTAATTCACCTTATATTATTCTATATTTGTCCAAATTGTTCTAGCTTTGTTCATGGGGAGCTCTTCCAGATTGCCTCTTATAACCTATGATATAATCCCATACTTTTTTTTAATGCTTCTTCAAATATTTTACTTTCAAAGAGTGACAATAATATATAACAACCAAAAAATGTTTAGGCTTTTCTAACACTGTGCCCTGTATGAAAGCAGAACATTTGTCATTGGTTTCAATTACTTGCTACAGCAAGATGCCTAGGGATAGCTATTTAATTGGGTTAAGATGCTCTGTTAAAGTGCTTCTCTTCAGTCTAGCTCAAGGCTGGCTGTTGCTTCTGAATTTCCCAATCTACATAATTTCTTTGAATTTCTAATTCTATTATGGACAACAATAGTATCTGCCACAAAACTATCTAAATATACCTTCCCTTATATGAATATGTCTGTCTATCTTTACACTTATTTTTTTATATTCAGTTATATCATTCTTTAGGGAAAATATGATCGCCCAAATATTTTCTCTGATGCAATTGTAGGTGGCTGGTATATGAGGTAGAGATATATTTTACAGTGTGCAATGGGAAATTCCAAAGTGAATACGGTGGCAAAACACATATGGTAGATATTTTTGCAGCATTTTTATCCTTTCTAGTGTTTTCATAATTTATTGAGCATGCTTAGAAGCTAAAGCTTGAGCTACATTCTTATATGTGTGTGTGTGTGTGTTTATATATGTATATATTTGCATATCCTAGATATTAGACCTCTATCAGAAGAGTAGCTGGCAAAAATTTCCTCCCACTCTGTGGGCTCTCTGTCGAGGTTCTTGATAGTTTCCTTCACTGCACAGAAGCTCTCTTGTAATATGGAATTTTGTATGGTTAGGACCATCTCTCCTGAATATATGACTTAGAAAATACTGTATAATAATTATGACTAAATTAAGTAAAAATCAATATGTTCATGGCTATTGATATCTACATACTAAATTTTTGCAAAAGTAGGAGATCTTCCATTAAACTCTACAGTTATCAATGTTAATATCATACGATAAATGTTCAGAATAGATCCTTCTCCCATATCATTTTATTTAGTCAAATTCTTTGGTTAATATTAACATTAACCAATTCCAGATGTCAACAATTAAGTTCAATCCAACAAAACATTTAGTCAGGCACTTTCCTCAGACTGAGAATAAGAAGACTTTACATAAACATGTGTACTGGATTTTCAGTCTATCTTAAGATAAAATAGTTGTGTTTAGTGACTAAACATATCATTACACAGATGCTCAATCCCCTTTTGCAGCTGTTCTTGCCATTTCTGTTCTGTGTAGCCCCTTGGCTCATCTTTCTTTCCTGTGGCACTACATAGGGAGATATCTGCCGATGAGGGGTTCTGGCTGGTTTTGTAATGTGCTTGCAAAAAGCTAAACTTGCATTGTAATGAGGTCAGATTTCCTTTCTAAGCAAGGTCACGCTCCAGGGTTGGTAGAACTCTGAGAGGAAAATCAACATGCTTACAGAAACAGCTGGAAGGTGGGCATTCAGTAGGTGGCACTCTTTCCTGCCTGCAAATTGCAGGTCTTGCTGTCAGTGGTTAACTTCAGGAAGTCTTTCAAAGTAGATTTACAACCTGTCCTCTTTTGACCATTAGGGATAATACTGCAGAGGTATTGGGCAAGGGCTGTTGGTAGTTTTTCTCAGAAAACAAGGATATTTCTTTAGTCTCTGTGTCCCAGATAAACATGGACTCTGTATTTTTGTTTTGATTGACCTATATTTCAATCTGATGATCTAGATTATGTAGGCAAATATCCTATTGAAAACCTATATTCTGCTTGGACAACATTTCCTTGTCAGTGTACAAACATTTTCCTATTATTTATTAAATTCTCCTTTAGTCTCCAGAGTTGCATAGACCTCAAAACCAGCCTGTCCTAAAGAAGCTTCAAATTCTAAGAACAACCAACAGATTTCTCTGTTCTTTTTTCATGAACTCAACAAGCAGCACCTGTAGCTTTTATTAAACTGAGTATCAACCAGAATTCAAGAGACTGGCTTTTTAATGAGTAAGTCTTCAAAAATTAATTTTTTCTCCAATGTAAAAACAAAACATAAAGTGGAGTGAATGCTTCTCTACAACAAAATTTAGGATGAAAACCATACAATTAAGATACAGCCATCAATGTCAAGCATGGTTAACCTCTACCTTATAAAAAAACAAACTCCTTCAATAAACCATTCATGATGTTTCATTTTATTTAATCAGTAATGGAGAAATTAGAATCCCCCACCTTCATAAAAGAACATGCTAGACAATGAGTAATAATCTAGTACTAAATGAAAAAATATACTTTATCCTATCAGATGATTCTATTTCTCTTTTTAAAACTTTTCTTCTTCTTTCTTTTCCTGGTTATATTCATCTTTGTTTTCAATGTGAGTCTGATTTTGTTAAAATGTATTAAGAATGTCAGGTGTGACTGAATTCAGGATTTATAAAAGCAAAGGAGTGTAAGTAAATTCATTTGAGGTTCCATTAGTTTGATCTGGAAAGGTTGACTGCTTATTATGGTCTGACATTTACTCAGTGCCCATAGAATGTTGTGCAGAAAGGAAGAGAAAATCACACTGGTATGCAGGGACACATACACATAAAGGCACACGGGCTCATGCACACACACACACACACACACACACACACATACATACATATACATACACATGTCACACACACATACACACTATAAAGTTCCATCGAGTCAAATAAACTTGGTCAATTCCAAATAAAAGTGAAAGATAAAATTTCCCAAGAATGTGATGATGGTATAAGTCATCTCTTTCCTCTAGTAATGTTTAAACTCCTGCAGTAGCTTCATTTGGACCCCCATGAGTCCTTCAACCATTTAGCTTTGACACCCCAACCAGAGCCAACCATAAACGCTAGTTACAAAATTATACAATCTGCAAATCTCCCTAAACTCCTTCGGCTCCTATTCCTAGAACAATACTGTGCTGTACATCGTATTAATTGTTTCTGATGACAGGGATAATTTTAGAGAGGACTTGGCTGGCTTCTCTGGTCTCCTTATTTGCACTTGTCTGTGACAAGTTCTGGAAGAAGCCAGGCATAGATGCTCTGAATTCCTCTGTAAGCTAACTAACAGTCCTGGGATGTTTGCCTTGTTGAGAATCCTGCACACTTTTTCTTAAACAGGTCAGAAAACACAAAGCAAAACTTAGCTTGTGTTGTTTATTTTTGATACTATATAGGTTCAATCATATTATTTTGATCTTGTGACTACAGATTTTGAAAGAAAATTTTACTGAACATAAGAAATAATCACATCTATTTGGATATGAAGTGGGTTTAAAAAATCCTTGTAATCCTTGTAAAAATGCTTGTAATGTCAGTACTTGGGAGGCTGAGACATGAGGATCGCAGGTTCAATACCAGCCTCAACAACTTAGCAAGACTCTCAGCAACCTAGCAAGACCTTGTTTCAAAACAAAAAATGAAGAATAAAAAAAAAGTTATAGGGGTATAGTTCTGAAATAGAATGCCCTTGGGTTTAATCCCTAATAACACATACACACACACACACACACACACACACACACACACACACACAATCATTTCTATGTAGTGAATCATGATCACATTAATGTACATTGGATTGTCATCTCCATTCATCCTTTAATTTTATATTCCAGGAAAACTTCCCTTATATTACATGATTTTATAGCTTCTCCTCTTCCGTATTCTTCCCTTCTTCCTTATCAGAATGACTCTCATAAAGAAACCTCTCCCTAATCTACTTTGTCAACCAGCAAATTTTCAATTATCTTTCAAATTCCAGTGCAGACATCAACTCATCAAAATACCTTTAAATTTCTTTCTTTCCCCCCAAATGCAAAATGAGTTCATATCCCTATTGCCTGTCCAACATATGGGCTTCAATAATTGAATCTCCATGTTGTGACTCTTGTCAAGGGGGTGATGTTTCCTGCTGTCTTTTATATGCATGATACCTTTCAATTGCACAAATAAGAGACCTCCTCTGGAAGCTACCACAACGCCTGACACATAGAACATACTCAGTAGACATGGAATAACTGAGCATATTTAATATAAGACCAAGAATTCCAATCATTAATATACTAGAGTTGAAAAGAATTTTAGGCACCATTGAGTTCAATCCACTCAATTTTTAGACAAGCAAATTACATCCAAAAGTATGAACTGAACTTCCCACATACACAACATACACAAACACACTGGTTGGAAGTGATAGGATGACTTGGATTTGAATTCCATTCTTATATATCCATCCTTTCCACAGCAGCAAGCTGCCTCCTAAATTGCTGAAATAAAATGCTACCATACCATTGGGAAAATATTGACTTTATAAAATCCTGACCTTGCCGGGCGTGGTGGCACATGCTTGTAATCCCAGCATTCGGGAGGCTGAGACCGGAGGATCCGGGTTCCCGGCCAGTCTCAGCTACCTAGTGAGGCACTCCGCAACTTAGTGAGACTCGGTTTCAAAATAAAGAATAAAAAATAGGGCTGGGGGTATAGCTCGGAGGTAGAACGCCCCTGATTTCAATTCCCAGTACCACAAAAAATAAAAAATAAAAAAAAAATTAAAATAAAACCCTGACCTTGGCAAGCATCCCCAGGAGAGACCCAGGTTTCTTCTCAGTGTGTTGGATGACAAACAGTGACTTCAACTCAACTGAATGATATCTTCATCCAGTTTGGGTTCTCAGGTTAAATAGCACTTTGTACTTCTTTCCTTGTAAGATCACAGAGTTCTCTACAGGTACTAATTAGGCCTCATGACACTCCCCTGTGGAAATGATCTTATTATTATGACTAAAATGGTACTAAATATATTAAAGGTGTTCAGCCTAAAGTGAAGAAAAGGCATTAAATAGTCCAAAGCTAGGCTCCCAGTATTGAAAGCACTCTAATTACAAGAAGTTCAAGGCCTCATCTGTGATAAACCAAGGAAAAGTTTTGTCTGTGGGAAACATCTTCAGAGAACCCATCTATTCACCCTGCTAGTTCCTCCTCCTTTCCACCCACTTTAGCTCTACCTTCTCTGAATTTTCTTCTAGCTTCCTGATTACCCCTCTGATCTCCAAGGATGAAATTCCTTTAGTAACACTAGCAACACGGTGCCCTTACCCTTATGATTGGATATTTAAGACCACATATTGCATCAGGGCATGGTGGTTCACACCTGTAATCTCAGTACTTGAGAGGATAAGACAAGAGGATGGCAAGTTCAAGGCCAGCCTCAGCAACTTAGCTGTGTCAAAATAAGAAAAAAAAAAGGGGGGGGGGCTGGAGGTATAGCTCAGAGGTAGAGCACCCCTGGGTTCAATCCCTAGCAACACACACACATACACACACACACACACACACACACTGCAATGCCTTATGTAAATGACTATTCTTTGTACAATTATTTTTCTATGCCTTTAATTCTATAACACATCATGAAAATACATATCCTGTATCTTTTATTTTTCCCATATCAACTCTCATGCACTCTGAGCACCTGCTCAGCTCTTCTGCCTGGAAATTTATTCTGAATCATCAAAGCTTTGTTTTGTCTTCTTTTTGTGACACAGTGCATAGCACAGTAAAACTCCATTGGGGAGAGGGTGTGCCTCATGCAACTGAAACCATTTACAAAGAACCCATAACCCATGCTGGTCTTTAATGATATGGTCATTGGTTAATTCCTCTGAGTCTTCTAAATGGAAGGGACATTATGGCAGCATATGACCTTCCCTTGGGAATTCACTCCCTCCACCTAGCTCTTGAGCTCTGATATTAGAGGGGACTCCGGGACCTTCCCCAGGGCTCATAAAACGTGCACCTTTTCTCAGTCTTTTGGAAAGCTCTCCTCACCTTCTAGTGTCCAGTTGCTTCTGCCTTCCCATCTCAAGCCCTTCATTCCCTTTTCACAGGAAGTACCCTGAATAGCCTCCTCTGGATGAGCTTTAGAAACTAGATTCTGTCTCTCCTTCCTAGGGAAGGGGTAGAAATTGAAGTCATCATTGAGATTGTTTCACTTATTTGCTCTTTTTCTTCATTCCTTCCTACCTTCCCCTCTTCTTACCTTTCTTTCTGTCTTCCTGGCATACCTACTATGGATTCCTCCATATACCTCAATAAGCATGATGGATCCTGTCTCCCACATAGTCTATATGTAATGCTACTTTTCTCCTTTAAGTGTATCCATTTGTCTAAACTTGTCCCTTCTGTCATTTCATCAGCAAACTCCTATTATATTAATAAAACCCAGCTAAGATGACAATTCATTCAAGCATTTAGTAAGTACTTAATAATTAATGAATGGTTCCAAGCTTTAAAAAGTTACATAGTCATAGGGTAATAAGATGATATTTACATATATGAAATATACATATATACATTGTAGAATAACTAAATCAAGCTAATTAACATATTCATCACCTCACCTGTTATCTTTAATTTTTTTATATTTTAAGAGTTGTTATGGTTTGGATCTGAGTTGTCCCCCATGTTGCTCCCTTCTCTGTGTTGAGGGCTTGGTCCCCTATGTAGCAGTGTGCAGAGGTTGGGCCTTGGGGAGACTGGATCATGAGGGCTCTGATCTCATCAACGGGCTGGTCCATTGATGGATTCATAACTAAATGGGCTACTGGGATGTGATGGAAACCTTAGGAGGTGGGGCTACTTGGAGGAAGGAATTCCCTTAGGGCAAGTCCTTAAAGGATGTATTTTGTTCCAGGCCCCTTCCTCCCTTTCTCTCTCTTTGCTTCCCAGTTGTCCTGAGGCAAGAAGTTGTGCTCAACCCTGTACTCTTGTACTCTCTGCAATGATGTTCTGTCTTACCTCAGGCCTAAAGCAATGGAGCCAGATGAACCTAGACTGAAACCTCTGAATTTGTGACACAAAAGAAATGTTTTCTCCTTTATTTATTTATTTATTTATTTATTTATTTATTTATTTATTTATTTTGTGATACTGGGAATTGAACTCAGAGGCATTCTACCTCTGAGCTATACCCCCAGCCCTATTTTTTATTCTTTATTTTGAAACAGGGTCTCACTAAGTTACGGAATACCTCACTAGGTAGCTGAGGCTGGCCGCGAACCTGGATCCTCTGGTCTCAGCCTCCCAAATGCTGGGATTACAAGCATGTGCCACCACACCGAGCTTTCTCCTTTACTTTTTTATTCTTGGGTATTTTGTTACAGCAACAAGAAGATGACTAACAAGAATAGTAAGGACATCTGAGGATGCTGAAAGAAGGAACAGTCCGTAGTACTCAACATGGTTGATTTTATATCCCACAGCTTTACTGAACTTATTTTTTCTAATATTTTATGGTAGAGTCTGATGGATTTTCTCTCTACAAGATATGCCATATCTTATATATAAGATTATATCATCTGCAAACAGGGAACATTTAACCTCTCTTTTTCTTATTTGTATAACTTTTATGCTTTTTTTCTTGTCTGATTGCTCTGGCAAGGACTTCTAGGACTATGTTAAAAAGAAGTTACAAGAATGGGCATCTTTGTCATTTTCCTGATCTTAGAGGAAAAGCTTTCAACTTTTCACTATTGAGTATAATGTTTGCTATGGACTGGTCCTTTATGGCCTTTCTTGAATTGAGGTAAATTTTTATACCTAATGTTTAAAGAGTTTTTAAAGCTCTTATTCTCAATTTAAGCTCTGCTTATCAATATTTCACTTTTAATATTAATTCCTGATTTCATCTAAATAACCTTTTCTGAACAAAGGTGGTATGGCTGACTTTATGATCACTAATGTCATTGACGAAAGAATTGAAAGAAAGAGATTTCAGTCAGGGAGCGTGTATTATGGTTATAATGATAGAAAATGTAAGCTAATCTTTGAAGCACTTGATGGTGAATAAAGAAAGGTTAGGCCATTTTCTTCAAAGTTTATAGGAGTGGATATTTTTCTAACATTTAAAATACCTGAGAACTCATAGGCAAAGAAGGATATAGGGTATAAGAAGAGATTATATTAATGCAAGAAGAATTAAGCATGGTGATGTATGCTACTTAAGAGGCTGAGGCAGAAGAATCACAAGTTCAAGGCCAGTCTGGACCACTTACTGAGACCCTGTCTCAAAATTAAAAGCAGAAAGGGCTGGAGATGTAGCTCAGTGACAGAGTGCCAGAACACCCCTGGGTTTAGTCCCTAGTGTAGCAAAATAAACAAACAAAAGAAGAGCTGAGGATGTAGCACAATAGACTGGACTGGCCTAGCATGTGTAAAACCCTGGGTTCAACCCTCAGTGCCAGTACCACAGAGAGACAAAAAAAAAAAGAAAGAAAATAAAGTACATAATGGAATAATAGTGGAGGAGGATCTTGAGAAAATAGAAGCAGGAGGTGGTAGTGTTCATCTTGAAAAAGAAGGCACACTCTTCTCCCAGACATACAGAGAAGGTCAAAATCTACTTGAATAATAATAATAATAATAATAATAATAATAATAATAACAATAATAATAGAAGAACTGATATGGCAGGGTGGTTAACAACAAATAATATTAGTGATAATTGAGGTGGAGAAGAGAGAAGATAAGTCACCTGCCTCAGATTAACTTACTGTTTTCAGAAAATAAAAAGAGCAGTGTAAAATACAATATACACTGAATCATGGGGAAAGTGTAAAAGAAAGTATCACAAAGTTATTTGGCCCCAAAAGTGAGGAATGAGATAAATTTGAAAAGTAGAGTGCTGGAGTGGTCAAGAATGAACTAAACTCATTCCTAGGTCTTGATTTCTCAGCATCATTCCCAAAGGAAATAGAATTTGTCAGAGAAA
Organism: Graphiurus murinus; assembly: GCA_004027655.1. NCBI lineage: Eukaryota > Metazoa > Chordata > Mammalia > Rodentia > Gliridae > Graphiurus > Graphiurus murinus. Next base: position 8,096 of record PVLC010002284.1, on the reverse strand, counting down.
TGTCTGGTCCCAGGGATGGACAAAAAAGAATGCAAGATAAACTGGAATTGCTCATTGTGCCTGAAAATAAAAAGTGCTAAAAAGATGAAGAGGACCTGTGAAAAGTACAAAGAACCAGAATGAAGTGGTTCCAGGAAGGCAAATCTGAGACAATTTGAGCATCAAAACCAATAATGGCAGTAATGAGTTATAATCCATAGAATACCATAATAATAATGAGCCTACACTAGTAATAAATGAATAAACATTTCGAGAGAAGGCACAATAGAATGCCAGCTCATAAAAGTAGAAGAAATGAATCAGTTTTCCAAAATCAGCATTTGTTCACTCACAATAACAATAATTGAATCACTAGGAATCAACAATGGATACTAAATAGATCCGTGAAAACTCTATAGAGAAAATGATATATACAAGGTCTTAAAGTAACTTTTTACAAATAATTTATTAATTACACAGGGAAAATATTAACTAAGTGGAAAAATGTAGCAATCATCACTTTAACCAAGCAATCCAAGTCAAAATTACCAAAACACAGGACAGATCGATTGATACCCCATATCTCTTGATATGAGAATACACGAATTTACATTTATGGCATCCCTGCCTAATAATGCATATCTTAGATCTGGTCATTAGAAAACTTTAGACATACCCAGATGAGGGATATTCAAACTGAGTCATATAATTGGCTTGTATTCTTCAAAAATGTTAGCATCATGAAAAACAAAGAATGTCTAGGAAACAGTTCCAGGTTAAAGGAAACAAAAGACTCTTGAGAAGTAATTAGGTTTATTAGTTTTTCACTGGATTCTCTAACAGAAAAATAAATCTATAAAGAATGAATTAGAAGAAATTTAAATATTGACTGTCAATAGGATTATTTATTAATGTTAAATTCCTGACTTTTATAAATTTACTATGATTACACAGGGTAATGTGCTTTGTTCCTAGGAAACATACTACAACTTTCAGATGGGAAAGGTTGTTTTCAGTTTGCTCTCATGTGGCTCAGGAAAAAAGTGTTAAGTTTTTAATCAAGGTGAAAGGACTATAGGAGTTCTTAATACCATTTTTGAAACTTTCCTGACATGAAATTATTCTAAAATAAAATCGAGAAACATGATATATACCTATAGCCCAGCCACTCTGGAGGCTGAGACAGGAGGATCACTTGAATGAACCCAGGAATTTGAGGCCAGCCTCAGCAACAGGGCAAGACCCTGTCTCAGTAAAAGTAAAATTAAGATAACAAGAGTTCAAATAATGCTATGTACATATACAAAGTTCCCAAGACCAATCTCAATAACTTGCACGAGGCAGTGAGGTCCACACAGAAATACCCCAAGTGCTGTGGGTGTTTATGTTTCCATCACTCTAATCCTCATTATGATGTAGAATTACAATGCACCAGTAAAAATATGTATAAAAAAATTGTTTCAGGTTCAGACATGAATGGCATTCTTCTTTTAAAAAAATAGCAAAAAAAGTAAGTGAAAAATGCAATTTACAAACAAGTAATTCATTAGCATGTACTAAGCAACAGGCCTGTGCTGATTGGATGGAGCAGTTAGAATCCCTAGTCTCCAGTGATTCCAGTCTACAGAGAGAAACTAGTTCTTGGGATACCTTGTAAGAGCACTAAGATATTGGGAGAAGAATGGATGATTTATTAACAAATGACCCTTAAGCTAAAAGGTGAGGACAAAAAAATAGCCAGTTACCTCATTTTTTTCCTCTCCTGAAAACTTTTAAGGATTATCTATTGCCTAGAAAAAAATCAGAAGAATAGAACTTTAGTGTGTTCAGGCCGAAGCTTGTTGCCTAGTCTTGCTAAACTCAAGTGCATGCAGCTGGCTGCCTGCGGTTGTTTTGGAGACATTTATGTGGTCATGCCAGGTATTGAGGCACCTGACCTAGCCTGGAAGGTTTTGGGTCTCTGGCTGCCCTTACTCGTCTTCCGGGGCTGTCATCACAGGGTGTCACCAACTGTGTGGCTTGCACAGCAATTCTAGAAGGCAGAGATGGAGTTGTCAGCAGGTTGGTTCCTTCTGAGGGTGGAGAGGCTGAACCTGCCCCAGGCCTGAGGTTTCTGGCCTCCTCGGTGCTCCTTGGCTGGTAGACACTTTGCTTTTGCATTCACAAGGCGTTCTTTCTGTATGCATATATATTTCTGTCCAAATCCCCCCCTCTTAATAAGGACACAGACATATTGGATTAGGGCCCACTCTAAATGACCTCTTAGATATCTGCAAAGACCCTATTTCCAAAGAAGGCACATTGTCAGGTGCGGGGCTTATGAGTTTGAACAACTTTTAGGACATAATTCAAACCATAATACTGCCTCACTGTGACATTCACAGCTCTCAAAGATCTTCTTCCCCAGCCAATCCTTCCAATCTTATTTCATATTACTTCCTATAAAAGCCCTTTTCCAGATGAACTTCTATACAAGTTCTTAGAATACTTTGTCCCTGGGTCTGACCGTGACTTTTGACCAGCACATTCTCTTTGCATTCACAGTGTGCTTATTACACATGGAACTGCTCCATGACTCACGGTGTTGCTAGATGTCCTTTGTGGAATTTATACTTTCATCTTTTTATGTGTTTATTATTTTTCTTACTACTAGACTATCAATGCCATGAAAGCAAGGATCCTGCCTGTTAGAGTGACTTCCACAGCCTCAGCACCAGAGACTGAACCAGTGAAGCTTTCATTCTATGCCTTCGCTCTCATTTTCACCAGTTTCTGGTTCATTGGCACTGAATAAATATGTAAACTGGAGTAACCTAAATGAAAGAAACAAAATGTCCTGCAATTGGGTATTTCTTAAAAGCAAATAAATGAGCATCTTTTTTATGGTTACAAACAGCAAAAAAAGAGAAAACCTCAGCTGGAAGTAAATTAAAAATGTGAAAACAATAAAACATAGGAAAGCAATAGCAACAAAAAACAAAGTCTGTAGCATAGAAAAATGCTTAAAAGCACATAAAAAGCTTATGAATCTACCTTGTAGTATACCCAAATCATCAACACTGGAAAAAGCAGTGACAGAAAATACTGTTTGGATCTATCTATTGTTTTTGCTCAACTTGCTTTTGTGCAAATTGGTTTAGTGTATCCAGTCTTTTGTATATTTCTTTCTAATTATCAAAGCATGCAAAGCCATTGGTGAAGTCACTGAATGTTAGTAATTGTTATTATTAATATGATTGCTCTCTGTCCTATATGTAGTGGGAAGTAGGTAAGAAAATGGATGTTTAATGGTCTTAGTACTTGGTCCTGTTTTAGACAGGGCTGGAACAAGAGTCCAGAGAGCTGCTTCTTTCCCTGGCCCACACTGCCTTTTTAGATTTTATTCGTTCAGTGATAATCTGGGCCAAACTCATTGGGGACAGAGTGCCTAGGGTCCTGTGTCACCTGGCTTTCTCAGACTCACATTGCTAAACTGTGAGATTATCTGGTGTGACTCAGCCTCCTGCTGTCTTGCCAGTTGATGGAGTCACATGGTCAATTCCTCACAGCAAGGACTGTCACCAGTCCTGGTTTTGTCACCTGTGTGCGGGCAAAGCAAGAGGGCCCCAAAGGTAAAATTGCAGTCACACTGATATAATTACTCAGCTGTTCTGTCCAGGCACTGGATAGCAAAAGACAGTGTGACACCAAAAAACAGACCTGATATGACACAGAAAAACAAGCATTGGTGGAAGGCACCTGGTACGAAGACCACAGGAGAGAATCTGTGGTGGGAGTTTGATTTTTAAGCAATATTCAGAAAGACCGAGGAATCGCCATTGGAATAGTTAAATAGTGTTGAAATATATTATAGTCGTAGCTTGCTTGCATGAAGAGCAGAAGGTAGGCAATCTCACTGAATTCATGCATGAGAACCATGACCACGGTCAGCCACCTCATAGGAAAGAGAAAGCGCACTTCACTCGAGAAAACAAGACACCTGTGGTCTAATAGAAGCTGCAAACGCCATGACGTATTTATGCTCCCCTCTTCACCATCCGTTCATATCTCTCTCCTTGCCTTCTTGGTGGCCTTTTGCATAATGGTAAGCCATGTATCACTTACACACTCGACACAGAAATATATACTTTTTTAATATGCAAGTCTAATGGATCCATTTGACAAAAGAAATCCCAGTGATCTATACTGTCTCTTAAATTGATCCAACATATTGTGGCATTTGGGCCGAGTTATTTCCTGCTAATAATTTCTTAACGGAAAATGGAAAGACAATAGCACTAGTAAATCACAGCGAACCTGTGATTGAATGCCGCTTGAACATCAGGCGTTTGCTTCAGTTTCACCAGCCTGACTCTTCTGCAGAGCAGGCAGAGGAGGAGGCCATGTCATTTGCATGCTACAGCAAGGTGCATTATACAAATCACCCTAAATTATCGACCGCTGTGTGGGAACGGGTGGCTGGTATATAACATTCATATATCAAAGGCAAGCCGCCAGCGGGATACACCTTGATTTCTCATTTAAGAGGGTGTACTTTGTTGCCTTAGCAATACTTGCCTTTTTCCAAATCTAATCGTGCTAGCTTTCCTCTAAGTGTTTTGGGGCATAGCCATCATGGCAAACTGGCAGTAACCTCTTACTTAAAAACATTTACATTTCCTGCATCTGTCTTAACACCATAGCAACTGCTGCATCCCCCGCTTCTATAGAGTTCTTGATTTTATAACTTTAAATCACACTTGAGTTGGGCATGGTGGTGTGTGCAGATAGATAATCCCAGTACTTGGGAGGCTGAGATAGGACGATCACAGATTCAAGACCAGTCTCAGCAACTTAGTGAGACTCTGAGCAACATAGTGACACCCTGTTTTAAAACTAAAAAGAAAAAAAAAGCCTAAAAGTAATAGCTTGAAGGCAGAATGCTCCTGAGTTCAATCCCCAGTATCATAAAAATAAATAAATGCATGAGTAAATAGATAAATATAAATAAATCACACTCGATCTCCTCTTTTCTGAGCTGTGCTTCTTATCTCCATTTTTTTTTTCAGTACTGGGGATTGAACTCAGGGGCATTCTACCTCCGAACTACACCCCCAGCCTATTTTTTATTCTTTATTTTGAAACAGGGTCTCACTAAGTTGCAGAGTGCCTCACTAGGCCGGCTGAGGCTGACCGCGAACCCGGATCCTGCGGTCTCAGCCTCCCAAATGCTGGGATTACAAGCGTGTGCCACCACGCCCAGCTCTTAGTTCAGTTTTAATGATTATTTTGCCTTGTTTCAGGTTTGACTTCTGGGGACACGTGGGTCAGCTTTGCGTTTCAATTCCACAGTGGTATCCAGATGTTGCTGTGCTCTCAGGAGTTCCTATTAGTGGAACTATTAGTGTCGATGGCCAGAAAGGATGAGCAAAGGCAGGTCCTGGTGCAGCATGAGAACTCTGTGGTGGGACACCTTGCAACTCTTCATGAGGACGCTGTTTTCAGGGTTTCGTTGAGAAAATCTTTTATTTATTTATTTTTTTGGTACTAGGGATGGAACTCAGGGGCATTCTACCTCTGAGCTACACTCACAGCCATATTTTTCATTCTTTATTTTGAAACAGGGTCTCACTAAGTTGCAGAGGGCCTCACTAGGTAGCTGAGGCTGGCCACAAACCCAGATCCTCTGGTCTCAGCCTCCCAAATGCTGGGATTACAAGCGTGTGCCACCATGCCTGGCTGAGAAAATCTTGATATAGTGAGGAGAAGCCACCTGTGTGTGGCAATATATATGCATATTCATTCATTTACCTAGCATATTTGTGAGTATGAAAAAATGTACAGATGAGTATAAATGGACATTGGGGCAATGGCCCAAATATAATCTGTGGTAAATAATACAATGCGATCTTTCACACATGGCTTTATTATTTATTTTTGTTTGTTTGTTTGTTTTTTGCGGTACTGGGGATTGAACTCAGGGGGATTCTACCTCCGAGCTACACCCCAGCCCTATTTTTTATTCTTTATTTTGAAACCGAGTCTCACTAAGTTGCAGAGTGCCTCACTAGGTAGCTGAGGCTGGCCTCGAACCAGGATCCTCCGGTCTCAGCCTCCCGAATACTGGGATTACAAGCGTGCGCCACCACGCCCGGCTTATTGTTATTTATTTTTGGATTTAAGACAGAAAAACACAACAGTATGTTTGCAATCCCAGTACTTGGGAGGCTGAGACTGGAGGATAGCAGGTTCAAGGCCAAGAGGCCAAGAACCTGCAGTAACTTAGAAAGGCCCTGTTTTACAAAATAAAAAATAAAAAAAGGGCCAGGGTGTAGTTCACTGTTAAAATGCCCATGGGCGCACACACACACACACACACGTACTATGCAGCCATCTCCAATGACCTTCCATCTATCAACTCACTTCTAACCAATCTCCTTTCCTGCACTCCTATGAGGTAATCACTAGCCTAAATTTTGTTCAGTTGCTTTGTTTATGTACTTTTTTAAAACAACAATGCATATTTAGTTTCAGTGGTTTTTCAACTATGTTAGAAGGGCACCATGTAATCTTCTTAGATGAGCTTTTTTCAGCTTAGAATTACGACACTAACATGCATTTACCTAGTTGCTAGACAGTTGATCCCCATTAATTTCAGTAGTTATATTATTTAAAGTCACTGTGAACACTGAATTAACCAATACTGAACTATTGCTCCAACGGGAAATATAGGCTTGGGTTCCTGGGAGCTTCTGGTTACAAAATGTTCCTCAACCGAATCAATACTTAACCTTGTTTTATGTGCATTTCTGTTTTAAAACACCTTATTTAAACTATATCATTGGCTCATTAGCATTGCACTCAAAGCCATCAGCACTCTAACTCATACCTTAAAAAGTCGTATTTATCACTTGTATTTCCTCCATAAGGTACCTCACAGCTTTATTGAATTTAGAAACACTAGACAGCAATTCAACCATCACTTGGGGGCCACTTTGAACAATGAAAGTACTAACAAGAAGCACAAATGTCAGAGAAATGGGGCACTAAATAGACCATGAAAAGGTCATTTGTTTACAGCATGAGAGCTCAAACAAAGAGTCAGAGAGTCTCCTTGTTTAACCAAAGCTGAGATGTCAGCATCACAACTCAGATTTTCACTATTCTGTATGGCCGCAAATGACCCCAAAACCACCACAAGTATTGATTTGAAGTTATAAGTAAGTTTTAGTGAAAAGTTAACCCACGAATGATGAGACTTGAATATAATCATATTTTGTTCATTTTCACCTCTGTATAATATTCCATTTTGTAAATATATACTTTTTTTTTTTTGCGGTACTGGAGATTGAATTCAGGGGAATTCTACCTCTGAGTTACACCCCCAGCCCTATGTTTTATTCTTTATTTTGAAACAGGGTCTCACTAAGTTGTGGAGGGCCTCACTAGGTAGCTGAGGCTGGCTGCGAGCCTGGATCCTCCCGTCTCAGACTCCCAAATGCTAGGATTACAAGCATGCGCCATCATGCCCGGCTTAATATACACAATTTTTAAAACCATTGTTCTTAATAAATATTTGAGATTTTTTTTACTTGGAAAATTTTTTAAATGTTTATTTTTCATCTTCTATGAATTTATCATGTTACTGAAATAGGGAAGCTAGGGAGAAATGCTATTTTCTTGTGAATAAAATATCCTGCATTAGCAGTGGCATGGTGCCAACTTCCTTCTTCTATGAATTATTACGCATATTTAACACTTGACTTTGTAACGGAAACAATGGCACAGTGGATGCAGAACCATTTTTTATTGCAACTTTTGAAGATATATGTGTATTATATCCTAAAAACAAATGGTAAATACACTGTTATAGAACAAAAACACAGAGATAAAAGACCTGATAATTGTTTTCCAGAAATTTCAAATTGCGGGATATTAATAGTGACATAATGTTATAAATACCACCAACATAGAGTAGAGACCATAACACCCAGTGGAAGAAACCATGACCTCTATCTGCAGCCATCACACAAAGCTTCCACGAGGAGGTGGAGAGGATGCTGATATTTAACACATTATGACATTCTAATTAAGATATTTCTCTGCTGCTTTTCTTTTTTTTTTTTTTTTTTTTTTTT